>LR812525.1:52142095-52382095 GCA_903798195.1 Danio kyathit
TCTTTCCTATTCCTCTATGCTCCTTCTGAGTCTCTGAGCACTTGTGAGTAAACAAACAAAGACTGGTTTCGGTTTATTCCTTTACTTATTTATTATTTTTCCGTCTGTTCCATTTCAAAGGTAAAGATATCACTCATAAAGAAAGAGCCATTTAATGGAAGACAGGCTCCCATGTGTCCAGATCTTGCCCAGCACTACAATTCATAAATATAAAAAATGCATGGAGAAATACGATCCAAAGCATGTGTCATACATACAGCTGTAAATTAATCATTCATTTGATGGCCACTCTTTGAGAAACAGTACAGCTATTTCCATCAACAAGAAAGCAATGTATCGATGACTTGATGGTGCTCCTTATACAATGCTTTTTTTTTTTTTTTTTTTTTTTTGCTGAGGAGAGCTGAATTGTGGATATAGATCAGCATTTAGGTCTGCTTTGTTTGCTCCTTACATCCTTTAAAGCAGTGTGTGGTAAAGTAAACCTTTTATCATCTTCATTTGTTTGTACATGCATGTTTTAGTATTTTTCTGTTTACTCCGCTTCAAGCAATGGAGTCTGGTTGTGCTAAAATTGAAATACTTTCAGGAAAACAGAGCACCTAATTTGTCAAAAGAAATATAATCAATATTGAATTATGTTATTACCTTTAAGACAGAGCTGGGAGAAAGAGGTGCTTAGAAGATGTAAATATTAATCAAAATACTCACAGCGGTAAAGACATGAAGAATAAGAGACGAGAGATAGGATAAATGAAATGGATGCATGGAGATAATATGAAAGGGCATAAAAACTCAAAGCCTTTAAATTAAGAATATGGAGATACATATGGAGCCGCGGGCAAGAAGGTATCGTGGAGGAAATGTTTTGTTGTTTGTAAGATATAAATCACAGTCAGATAAATAATTCACGGAGGTGGGGCAGTGATATAATACACCTGCAAGCTTGAAGCTTTATCTTCTAAAGACTGCTTTCTAAGCAAACACATATGTCGGAATGCTATATGAAGTGATTGTGATTATTACAAATTCAATTAATTCATTATTTCATTGTATTAATTATGGTGATGATGTCTCAGTGAATTAAAATTGGAATAATTAATTACTTCTTGTATAACACTTTAGATCCCACTATGGTGTAATGCTCTTATCTGATTGATGATGATTATTCATTAGTGATGATTAACTGGTTGTTGCTACTAATCCAAAGTTTAAACCAAGCGTCATTGGAGTTTTTATTTATAGTTTTTTTTGTAGCAATCACACAGTGCTGAGACTAATTAGAGTCTAAATAACATGTTTGCATGCTGCATGAAGAAAAGCTAAAGTCTCATTATCCAAGTCTGTTAGACTTCACAAAAGCAAGAGAATTTCTTAATGCTAAAATGATCTTAATAACTCATACTGTGTTGACTGTGCATTTATTACCTTATTGATTAATGTGTAAATTATATATATATAAATATATATATATATATATATATATATATATATATATATATATATATATATATATATATATATTAGTGATGCCACAATACTCAATATAATATTGAACCGTTCGGTACGACATCCACGGTTCAATACGCGCTTGTGAATTGTGGTTTTCTCGGTTTTAAGTTTGAAAAAATTTCTGTGCGTTTTATTTTGCCAAATTGACTGTTTGTGTGTGCCTGTAAGTCCACGAGCTGAGTTGAGGAAACTCCACTCCGCGAGTATATATTCAATAACTATGCTCTAAAGTTAGGGGGCGCTTAACCATCATTCCACGGCCATGGTGAGTGCGGCGAAGAGGCAACACTACGAGGAAGCACCGGTGTCTTTCAAATCTCCGGTGTGGGGACATTTCGGTTTTGCCGTTAAGTATAATGCCGAGGAAGAAAAAACAGTAAGCTAAAAAATGACTGTGTGCACTGCAAGCATTGTTTTACACGTATAGCCAGGGCTTAATTTAGGCCAGAACACGCCGGATCAGGCGCCTCATTTTACCGATCCCCCTCCTCAACCGCCCTCCTCCCCGTCCGCTGTTCACTTTCATTTTCTTCCGAGATTCCCCAACACTCTTCACGTTCGTCCGCAACACCCCCACGCTCTTCACTTTTGTCCTTAGTCCGCGACACCACTCCGCCATCCAACGCCCTCTCCCGCTCTCCACTTTCATGTGCGACACCTCTCCATCCACGGGTAACATGCCGGATCTGTTACCCCGATCTGTTCCAGGACCTCGCAATTCACAAATTAAGCACTGCATATAGCCTACTCAAACGGAAACACTTCCAACATGACTTCACATCTCCGGTGCCATCACCCAGCAATATCAGTCTTTGAAGGCAGGATAGCAGAGAAGGTAATAGTCCTCCAATCCCTCACTGAATCTTCCCAGCAAACATACCCGAAACATACCCCATGTTTCCGAGAGACACATACAAATGTTTATTTGAAATTGTCAATTTATGTTTAATAACTTCACATTTATGTTTATTTTCAAAATGCAAGAATTTATGTGTTCCCCAGTTTGTACATGGGCTACCAGCAGCTGTAAGATTTCAGTGTTCATTGTTTTTATTATACAATACACCAGGAACTAGTGTACGTTTCTTGGCTTTTAGGTAAAACAAAGGAGTATTGCAATAAGTCGTTTTTATATTTTTTTCCTATTGCCTATTGCATTAAGCATAAAATAAAAAATAAAAAAACACACGTGTCAAGCCATCAGAACCGAACCGAACCGAAAACCGTGATAAAACCGAAGTATGTATTGAACCATAGGCTAACTGTATTGTTGCATCCCTAATGTATATATATATATATATGTATATATACATATGTATATATGTTTGTGTGTAATTTTACATAATATACATATGTAATATTACACAATATACATACATTGTATACATTGTAAAGGGGTTATTATTTCTTATTGCGCAGAGTGTATGATAGGGCCCTGTGTGTCAGCATAGTGGCATATTCAAAAACAAGACTAACGTCCAATGCTAATGAGGGAGAGATGGTCGCTAATGGGCGGGGCTTTCCCCCTCTGATGACACGTACAATGGGAGAAATGGCAGTCAAAGTGTTTCTGCAGACTGTTTTTATCAAGTGCAATTATAAAAAAAATACAATTAATAATTTTTTACCACATTAGGATTATATATAGGCTGGTTATATTCACATTCTGTTGCTGTTTAAACCTCTTAAAAAAGTAATTTTTGCATAATAGGTCCCCTTTAATACACAAATCAACAAATATTAACAGAAGCAAAACCATTTACAAACAACAAAATAAATTAATTCTTTTTTCCAAAACATCTTGCAAATCTTAGTGTGCTTCACGCAGGTGAGTGAGCTTGACAAACCACCTGTAAGTGACACACTCTCTCCTCTCCGTATATTTTGGAGGAAAACAAATTTAAAGGGGAAATGCCAGCGGTCACTCGAAACCCTATGGCGCATCTTAAACTTTCCAATATGCAAAAAGGCCAATTAGGCCAATTTAGATTAGTCAGCATTTGCACAGCAAGCAAATATTTTCATTTTGAGGATAATATTTAATGCCAACCTTATTAGATCCTCATGTTTGCAGTCTTTTTTTCATCTCAGAAACATTGCCAAACTTCATCAAATGTAGCCTTTTTCTGTCTGAAGTTAATCAACATTTTTTGTTTTTTGACAAACTAACTATTGTATTGATCTGTTGGCCTGAACTTTAAAAGCTACCCTAAACAAATTACAATTGGTACAACATTATGCTACAATTCTGGGTCACACTTTATTTTGACGGTCCGTTTGTTGAATTTAAGTTACATTGCAACTAATTATCATTAGATTATAAGTAGACTGTTAGGTTGGGGTTAGGGTTGGGGTTGGGGTTAGGGTTAGTGTAAGTTGACATGTAATTGCAAAGTTTCTTATAGTCAGATAAATGTCTGTTGAAGGACTGTTAAATGTCAGTGTCAACAGATATTAAGTAGACAGTCTACTGGACCATCAAAATAAAGTGTTACCCAATTCTGACCAGGACCGGTGCAAGAGAGTGCATAACATATATTTTGAAATGATATATGATAAAATAAATAAATAAATGAAATTCACTGGCTTCCTGTTGCAAATTGTCAAATTAATTCAAATATTCTTATGCTAATTTATAAGACCTTAAATGGTCTTGCACTGCAATATTTGTCTGAGTTTTTAATCCCTTACACCCCAGAACATGATTAAGCTCATCTGATGCTGGTCTTTTAACTATTTAGTTAATGCAGCTAAAATCTATGGTATTTTCTTTGTTGTGACGGACACTGTGGAATTCTCTGCCCTCTGATATACAGAAAGCAGAATCGCTGAAGGTTTTAAAGGGCCATGAAACTCCCGCTGTCTCAGTAGGGTGTTTTTACACCTCTAGTTTGAAAAAAAAAAATCAGGAAAGTGGGTGAGTCCAGCTTTGTTTAGGTGGGAGTGTCGAGTGGCGAAAGAGGGAAGGGTTTGCATGAAAAGGGGAGTTTCATTAAGTGAACTACAGCTGATTTTCACAACGGCAACCCAAACACAGACGCAGAGATAGACAGTGTCTACTTTTACATGGACATCAATAATTTAATTATATACCTTAATCTGAAAAAGACAATAGAATGATTAAGGTGTTTACTTAAATTGCTTTTTGAATGTTCCTTTCATGATCCCGATTAATACATAATACGATTAACGTCATTGCGTCATCACATTATCCACATTTCCTCTGTAGTTTCATGTAATTTTGGATGTTTCATTCTTAATTTATCGACTTGACTGCAGTTTGGCACTTTCACTTTTATTCAGGAACATTTCATGCATGCCCCCTGTGACAAACAAGATATTGAATGCGAGGAACTGCTGGAAGAGTGTTGTTTTAATGGAATTTTCACGAGTTCACACTTACAGATGTTTTAAGAGTAATGCATATTTGACGTGCTGTCCAGGGAGAGGGCTCTGAGCTCGGGAAAGACACCCCAACTCGTGCATTCCCCTTATCAGGAAAGAAAGAGGCGTTGGGGTTTGAGTGAAGTGTCTAGCCCGACCCCAGAATGATCCCCCCGGCTAGATAATGTTTAAGAGGTAAGGTGTTGGGGTGGTGGAGGGATGCTAAAGTCATGAGACAATGCAGGTATGACAACTTTTGGTATTTATAGGCTTTGGTCTAATGCCGATTGGAAAATAGAATGATTCTCAGTATTAAAATTGCTGAAACATCTGCACATGCTCCTTCCGAAACTTGTTTATAAAACATCACTTTGATACTGCACGTCATATGGGAGAAAAAAAAAACCCTCAGCATTTCTCGGTAGATGCAGAGACTCGGTAAGTGCCGTGTGTGTATAGACTATCCTGTCACAAAATGCAGCAAAAATCCTACATGACGGTTATAGTTTGATTAAGGTGTTTACATGTTACATTCGGAGAGCAGCATTTACAGCAGACCTATCAGTCCATAATGTTGTAGTGATATTAAGCTACTGAAAACTTAGTAACTAAATCATTTTGAATAAGGTATGTCTTTAAAAACTGAAAGAGTACTGCTGATGATACTAACTAACTTTGGCTTCTGAATAAACAGAAACAAAGAACATCAATCGCACACTTAACAAATCCATAGAGAGAGGATAATTAACACGAATTGGAACCACAAGAGTGGAAAATCCGGATTTCCCCATATCCAGATGTGAAAAGCTCTTGGGTAAAAAATGTTTCTTGCAAACATATCTTTGTGGCATGTTAGCAGACCACTTTAATCCATGTGCAGTGATGCTCTCATTGTGGGAAAATGGAAAAAAACCTTTGTTGCGGCAGACTTCTAAACACAACACTGACGACCCATATCTCCAAACAACTCTTCTTCTTCCACTTGTTTTAATTACGGTTGGCAACACAATGTGGCATCTTCAAAGTAATATCATGTATATTAATGAAGTTGCACCTCATTCACAATGGAGTATGTTGATTGGCGGGGCCAGAAAGACTTGGAAGTCTTTCTCATGACTTAATGCTGAAAACTCAAAGCTGAAGTCTTTGCGTTATTAAATTCCATAACACTCTCACCAAGCTTACTCCTTATTCGCGTCATGAGGTAAAGTGAAACTGCCGAACTGCAGTTAGTCACCCAAAATTAAAGGAAACTCTTGTAAAAGCACTTCATGAAAACACCTTAATTATTTATTTGTCTATTAAGGCAAATAACTTGACCACAGATGTCCATGTAAGGGTAGTCAGTAGTGTCTTCGAAGTAAGTGAAAGGTCCAGAAGGGCATCCTGCTGATTTGATTCAGAAGGGAACTTTTTTGTCAGACGGCTCACCGGTTTGACTTTCATTCACCGTCAATCATTTTAAAAACCACCCGGTCCATTTTATTTGTATATAATTTACTCAAACGCATAAACTCTACAGGTGCTTGATAGTTAGAAGTGGAGCTAACATTAATCAGATTCACTCTAGTGAACTGCATCCATGTTAGCATGTCACTTTGATGTGGTAATTTCACAGTAGGAATACACACAGGTTCGAAGACTCGTTCTCGCCACCTACAGTGCAATTTGGCCAGGTATACATCCGCGCTAAAATATTAAGATGAAAGTCATCATAGCTTGCGTAGAATTGACCCAGCTCCCAACCCAAATTTAAGAATAGATTAACGGTGATATTTTTTTATCGCCAGATAAGAGTCTCACGTTAACGCAGCATGTTAACGCTGATAACGGCCCACCACTATTTCAAATATTATTTGTTTTTATAATATTGGCTTAATGCATGCATCCTTGTATGCATATGTAATATACAAAAAAAACATATCTTATTAATTTGCATTCTTTATATATATATATATATATATATATATATATATATATATATATATATATATATATATATATATATATATATATATATATATATATATATATATACATATAGCGTCTACAAAAGTAGCATATACTGTATATTTTAATATGCTACTTTTTTAGACGCTGTATCTAAAATAAAGATAAGATGCAAAGTCATAAGATTTGCTTTTTTGTATTAAACAGATGAAATAAACATGTTTGCAAAAAAATAAGGGAGAGCAAATGATGGCAGACTTTTAATTTTTGGGTGAACTCTCCCTTTAATAGGAGATACAGTACATTAATGGGAGTATTTAAAAAGCATGCAATTTGTGCTGCAGAATAAATGTTTTACCTCGACAATAAATTAGGTCTCTCAATATACTGATGCTGAAAGACGAACGAGCTAAAGTTCTCTTTTTATATCGTTTTTAAGAAGGTATTTATTGCTTTAATCTACCTGGAATGCAACACTTCTGACCTGTGTACAAGTTTCTATGTGCGAAGGTGATATCATTTTAAATTCTTTGATGAGATTGTTCAGACTGTTCCGTCTCCTTCATCTAGATGACTTGGTGTGCTCTGTGTGACAAATACAACATTGGTTTGAACTCATATACTGCTTCTATTTCTGTATGTGCACATCTGCGTGACAGAAACACAAAGGGAGCCATGGTATGGAATAAAGAGCAACGTGTGTCTATGACATTTCAAAGTGCATGATTCAGAATTTAATCTAAACAGAGGAATTTAACATTGAAGAGGCAAAACAATTGGCACATTTCTTTCTTTCTTTCTTTCTTTCTTTCTTTCTTTCTTTCTTTCTTTCTTTCTTTCTTTCTTTCATTGTCACTTCCATCAACTTAGCATCAGTGAATTTTCAATCTGAACGATGACTAAGTGTGTTCCAACAGTTCATTAGGGTGATGAGCAAGAAGTGTGTGCTAATCACTGATAGCAGTGGTCTGGGCAAAATCCTCATGGCTGTTTGAAAAGCTACTAGATTGGCATGGCCCAGTGAATCATTAGCTCATGCATCTGAATCATGTGCCAGCTTTACAAGTACATTTTATGGAAGCTAATTTTAGAGACTCAGGACATCGTGATCTTGATATAATCCGACCACAACTTCAAAGCCACAGTAGCTCCGTAACGCACACTTCTGACACACTGCTGTCAAAATAATATCTGTGTAACTTTAAGGAAAGCTTTGTTAATATATAATGTACAGTAGTTCAAACATAAAACAATATTATCTAAATGAGTACAAATATTTTGTTTGTGGATTTAACTGTATTGTTTAAAAGTCAATAAGACTAAGCACCCCTCTTTGAGCAAAGAAGCATCCAACAGCACAGACATTAAATCTATTTCAGATAAATGGTGTTCATTAGGTTCATGTGATATTGGAGAGGAGTACTGTCTACTCATTCTTCCATTTTAATTGTAGACTGTACTTATAAATGTACTGACGCTAAAAGGAATTCAACTGAAGAGAATGAATGAATGAATCCTTTTCACACTTACCTGCTGACTGCTTACCTCCGTATGGACGACTTTTCTGCTGTTACCAGTTTGTCCAGTTAGCTCACCATGTACGTTGGCGGACTTTAGACGTATAAAGGAGTTGACCACGAAGGGGTTCAAGTTCGGGGAAGAACGATTCCAGTAGGTGGGTAAGACACAAATAGAAGCTAAAAAATTAAATAAACAAATAAATAACTGGGTGAGAATGTGGTAATATCTGAAAACGTGGTAAAAATCAGGCGAGGGATTTTCTTTTTCTGGATTGCTTGTTAAACTGTTGGTTGGGTTTATGGAAGTGGGTGGGCGGGTAAATCGGTGCTTTTGAAAACCCCATTGGTTGGGTTTAGGGAAGGAGGAAGGTGGGTCAGTCGATTAGTCAGTTAGTCATTAAGTCAGTCAGTCAGTCGACAGCAGCCTCTTGTGAATTTACGTGAGAACAGCAGGTGTAAATGGCACTCACGGGAGAAATTTGAGATCTCAAAAAGCATACACAGCGCCCTCTGGTGGATTTGCGAAAACAAAATCTGCAAATAAGCGTAGCTCCTGGGATGTATTTGGCACTCTTTAGAAATTTATGTTTTCAAAATGAGCCTGGGTTGTTTTTTTACCGTTACCATTAATTGAAGGACTATAATTTCAGTAATTTGGCATTATTTGTAAGAATGAAGATTGAAATTAATTTCAGCCTTGCTTTATGGAATTCAAAATGGTGTCCATGAGTTACTTAATGTAAGTATATATTAAATTTGAATTATATAAAACTTATATTAAAATTATATACAATTTATATAAAATGGCTCAAAACAAAATATGTTAGCCATGCTCTACATATGCATTTGGAGAACAATAACATTTATATTTAACTTAATTGATATTAATATTTAAATTTACATTTACAATTTAGTAATATGTGTAAATATTTAAAAGGTTTGTACTGTTATACGTCTTTATATGTGGTGGATGGTGGTGGGCGTGTCTAATAATTCTGACTTCAACTATGTGTGTGTGTGTGTGTGTGTATATATATATATTCATTCATTCATTTTCTTGTCGGCTTTGTCCCTTGCGGGGTCGCCACAGCGGAATGAACCGCCAACTTATCCAGCACGATTTTACGCAGCGGATGCCCTTCCAGCCGCAACCCATCTCTTGGAACTTCCACACACACATTCACACTCATACACTATGGACAATTCAGCTTACCCAATTCACCTGTACTGCATGTCTTTGGACTGTGGGGGAAACCGGAGCACCCGGAGGAAACCCACGCAAACGCAGGGAGAACATGCAAACTCCACACAGAAACGCCAACTGACCCAGCCCAGCCGAGGTTCGAACCTGCGACCCAGCGACGTTCTTGCTGTGAGGCAACAGCACTACCTACTGCGCCACTGCGTTGATATATATATATATATATATATATATATATATATATATATATATATATATATATATATATATATATATATATATATATATATATATATATATATATATATATATATATATATATATATACACAATAGTGGTCAAAAGTTTAGGGTTAGTACGATTATGAAATGTTTTAAAATAAGTTTATCCTGTTTAAATGTTTTGAAATAAGTTAATCACCAAGGCTGCATTTATTTCATGAGTCACATAATCCTTCAGAAATTACTCTAATATTAATTATTATTATTATTATTATTATTATTATTATTATTATTATTATTATTATTATTATTATTATTGATGGTAATAGTAATAAACTCAATAATGACTGGAGTAATAATTTCATTTGAAACTAAATACAATAAAAAGCAGTTATTTAAAATTGTAATAAATATTTAACAATTTAACTTTTTTTACATATATATATATATATATATATATATATATATATATATATATATATATATATATATATATATATAAACATTTTATAATAATAAAAATAAATGCAGACACACAATTAAACTTGGTGTAGTTTGCTCCACAGAGGATTCAAAGGTTATCTCCTTCATTGTTTGAAACACAAAGGATGCATTTCGAGGCTGAAACTGAAGGATTCTTCTTCGAACTAGGACAGTTTTCGTTGTCACAATGACACAAGCAAACGGCCTTCAATAGATGCAGCTTATATATAGTCAACAAAATATCAAATTAAAATGTTTTATTTTTTTCTGAGAAAAAAGATAAATAAATGTTATATCATTCAAAACATTATTTGAATCAAACATTCAGTCAATTAGCTACAATGTGTGATTAGCATGAAATCAACCCTGTTTTACACAGAAAAGTGAGTCTCATCAAGCAGACACGCACAAGCTTTGTGACAAGTGACGATTAACACTTGCACTTCTCCGATTGCGACAGAAGAAACAGCTGTCCGCTCTCTGAGAAATGACTTCTCTGCCACATCATCATTTGGAGTAGGTGAAACCGCAACATTTATCACCGAGATCAGTGTGACATTAGGCTTGACTGATACTGCCTGTGAGCAGCCACAGACACTGTCATCGACCATTCCCCTCAGTCCAGTGCGATTTTAAAAAGATAACTCCATACATCTAGTTGAGGTGCGGGTAGAAGCAACATGTCCTCCAACTTATACAGCCATATAGGTCATTCATCACCTTTCTGAAATACGACCCATAAGAGCACTTCATAAAATATTCAATACTATTGAAAAAAGCATAAATAAATGTATATAATAATAATAATAATAATAATAATAATAATAATAATAATACTATTAAATAATCCTGGTGCTCCGGTTTTCCCCAAAAGACATGCACTATAGGTGAATTGAGTAAGCTAAATTGTTCGTAGTGTATGAATGTTTCCCAGTGATGGTTTACAGATAGAAGGGCATCTGCTGCGTAAAACATATGCTGGATAAGTTGGCAATTCATTCCACTGTGGCGACCCTAATTAATATAGGAACTAAGCCCAAAAGAAAATGATGATGATGATGATGATATATATACATTTTTGATGACAAAAACTGTTGGCAAAATCTGCATTCATATACTGTAGTGCATATAGGGCTTGTTAGGGAATCTAAATTAGAAGCTGCGGAAATGGTGCAATTGTCGTTGTTTGCTGTGTTTTGAAGACCGATATAGTGTACTGTTACCAAGTCATCAAGGGAACTGACGGATCTAAATCGGGACTTTAATGTGAGGCTGCTTAGCACTGGGTCTCACAGGAGATGGGTGGCGTCCCACAAATGCCAGGTTCTGTCAGATGTGAAAAAAAAAAATCATTAATTACAGCTGTAAAAGGCACAACAGCCTCTGCAGCACCAAGCAATTGTATAAACACGGTCTTAACAAAAAAACACTGTTTAGAGGCTCTGTAGAGTACATTTCCCACTATATATTAACATCCAAAATGAACAAGAAAAAAGAAGAAAGAGTTTGATTGCCTGACTTTACAAGAATGAGAGAGATGAAAATGAAAAACACCCTAAATTTGGTCAACTTGTATGGCTTGCAGCATTGTATGTAAGACACGAGAAAAACAAACAAAAAAAAAGACATAAAAGCAACAAGAAGGTGGTTTAGGTGATTCAGTGGTATGAATTCATGTAATATGATCACTTCATGTGGTGTTATTTTCCCCTGTGGTGATAACTAAATGGCTAAAACTGATGATTGAGTCATTCAGTCAAACTGGCTGAGTTATTCATTGATTACTCAAACCGAATGATTAATTGAAACTATTTGACTCATTTGTTCACAAATTAGACATCACTCATGAAAGCAACAAGTAGAGCTGTGGCAGATTGTCAGTGAATTGTCACTGATTAAAACTGCGGTCAGCTTCTTTTACAAAGCTAGCTTAACAAACACCAGCTTTATGAATGATTGTTTGGAGTTTATAAAAAAAGAAATAATAACAAACCTTTAAATAACCAACATTATGGTATGCAAAGTAAATAAATAAATAATAGGGGGAACGTGGCTCAGTGGTTAGCACAGTCGCCTCACAGCAAGAGGGTCATTGGTTCAAGTCTCAGCTGGCATTTCTGTGTGAACTTTCTGGGTTTCCTCCGGGTGCTCCAGTTTCTCCCGCAGTCCAAACACATTTACTATAGGTGAATTGAATAAACTAAATTTGCTGTAGTGTATGTGTGTGAATAAGTGTGTATGGATGTTTCCCCCGTGCTGGGTTGCAGCTGGAAGGGCATAAAACATATGCTGAATAAGTTGGCGGTTCATTCCTCTGGGACGACCCCTGATGAATGAAGGGTCTAAGCCGAAGGAAAATGAATTAATTAAATAAACAAATAAATAAATAAATAAATAAATAAATAAATAAATATATATTTTTTTAATAAAATGCAAAAAAATTATGATTAAAATAAAAATAATTTAACATGGCCATTTTATGATGTTTAAGATTTGTAGTCCCAATATATATATATATATATATATATATATATATATATATATATATATATATATATATATATATATAAATGCTTGTAGTTTTAAGTGCTCACAACATTTGCAATAACTTTAGAAGTTTCTGTTGAAGAGATATGTAAAAATTAGCATTGGAACCATGTCAGATACTTCAGTATCGATATGCATCAACGTATAGGAAATGTATTTATTAACACCATGTAGTTCTGCAAATGTTCAATTGGAGCTCATTCTCAGTGTGATTTATGTTTCCTATCATTAGCTCTCCAAAGCTGCTGTTGAAACGATTCAGACATTATGGCTTTTATTGGTCCGTTTATGCTCAGATATCTTCGTTGGCAACTGAAATGCATGTTAAAGGTTTTATTACAAATTCAAAATGTGGACGTGCTCAATAACAAACTATGATTCAATAGTAGTGTAGGGATGATTTTTACTCAGACTTAAATGTGTCCTGTAATAAAACAACAATAACTCTGAATTTGGAGAATAGACTTTGCCCTCTTTGCTGAACTTTTTCTTCCCCTTTGGTATAGATAAATATTCAGGTGTGACTGGTAACAAGGTTTTGTTCACTATCTTTGATCAATTTTGATTGAATCCCAACAGATGAGTAAATCTTTAAGTCACTGGTTAACTTTAACAAAAGAACCATGCATTGCTCTCATAGGGTATTTCAAGAGAAGACTGAAATGTCTCGGGGTCGCAAGTCTGTATTCAGACCGGCCTGTAGTGAAGAGCTCTCAAGCTCAACACTATATAATTTGGACTTCCATCTATACTCTTAGATTTATCTTTGAGTAATTGATGTTGTGCATTTACTTCTGAATTGGCTTTTATTGTTTAATTCTGTAATTGGCATGAGACTCTTTTATCTGGAAAAAAAAAGTGTTAAGTTTTGATGTATTCTGAATTCTCCTGTAATCTTTTATATTAAGTAGATTATGTGGAAGCTGGTGCTGCCTTGATCTGTGTACATGATATCCAAACGAATTGCACGAGACTGTTTGGAGCAGTCGGCACTTCAGCTCGGAGACTATTCGATTTCAGGTTATCGCTGATTTAGCAAGTTGTATGGAAATTGCTAAATTAAACACACTTTAGTATGAGTGAGAAGGAGGCAACCGGACTAATTGGGTATTAGTTAATCCTGCATCCTTTGACTAACTTCAAAATGTCGAGATCCTGAGAAACACTTAAACCCTGGGACGTGAAAACTCTGTGTGACATTGGGTCCCTAATGAACAAATAACTGAAGAGTATGGGAACCGATATAAATCAAAACACTAAATTTATTCATGAACGGAAATTGTGACCCATTCCTGATTAGAAATACAGTCTAAATTTGACGGTCACTTAAAATTGGAGTCAGATTGAATTCAAAGTTGAAAAAAATATAAATAAATTCTAATAAATGACAGAATTATCTTCGGTCCCACTTTATATTGTGTCGCTTATACCTAACTTACATGGTAATTAGATGTGTAAGTAGTATGTAACTACAGTGTATGTACACACTGGTACAGAGTATTTACTTTTGTATTACTGGTGTAACTACACTCATGTAACAACCCACTGAATAGTATGTGTAAGTACAAATGTGTAACAGGACATTGGTAACAACAGTAGGAAAGTACACATCTGTAACAAGAATTATGTAAGTGCATTGTGTAACAACAATATGTACTTGCAGATGTTTTCCCACTTCCACACCTGTTTGCAGATCATGCACTTGTGAACACTGTATGGCAAAACTAATGCTGCATTAGAAGGTTTCACCTTGTGATACCAGTGTACTTACATGGTAACTCCACAGGAACTGTCCACTTAATATAAAGTGTAAAATGGTCACAAATTACTGTGTAACTTGTAGAAATATCTTCTATGCAACACTTTAATAACAGTGTAGTTACATGGTAACTCCACAGGAACAGTCCACAATATAAAGTTTAAAATAAAATCATTTTCGTTTCGGCCTAATCCCTTTATTAATCTGGGGTCGCCACAGCGGAATGAACCGCCAACTTATCCAGCATATGTTTTACACAGTGAATGCCCTTCCAGCTGCAACCCATCTAAGCCGAAAAGAAAATGAATGAATGTATGAACAGTAATTTGTGACCATTTTACACTTTATATTGAGTGGATCCTGTGGATTTACCATGCAAGTACGCTTGTATCACAAGGTGAAACCTTCTAATGCAGCCATACAGTGTTCACAAGTACATGATCTGCAAACAGGTGTGGAAGTGGGAAAACATCTGCAAGTACATATTGTTGTTACACAATGCACTTACATAATTCTTGTTACAGATGTGTACTTTTCTAGTGTTGTTACCAATGTCCTGTTACACATTTGTACTTACACATACTATTCAGTTGGTTGTTACATGAGTGTAGTTACACCAGTATACACAAGTAAATACTCTGTACCAGTGTGTACATACACTGTAGTTAATTACTACTTACACATCTAATTACCATGTAAGTTCACAGGTATAAGCGACAATATAAAGTGGGACCTTATCTTCAGAAGCGCTAAAAGGCTTACACACATTTAACACATTTAACATTCGACCATTCATCAGACGCCGTTGATAGAATGGAATCTTACAGTCGTGGAGATGAACACATACTGTAGCTTAATTTGTACTTAAAAAGTACTGATTTAAAACATAATAAAAAGGCCTGCACAGTTAAAGTAAAACAAACTATTTAGCTTTATATATATATATATATATATATATATATATATATATATATATATATATATATAGCCTACATTTATACATACACACACACACATACATACATACACAAAGGCTGAAGATCGATCAAAACGCATGCCACTGTACAGTAGTTACAAGTCATGTTTGGAAACACAGGGCAAACTTTGATATAGGTCAGAGGACATGAAAGCACCTAGTGTCCCACATTAGCCCCTCGCTGAGAATGGATCAGTCGGGGGTCGGAGTGAAGAAGGGACAGTCGCCACACGATTAAAATTCTGATGTGAAAAGCTTGCATTAATAAGACATGTACATTATGGACTCGAAACATTCTCTCTGCTTGAGATGAAAAATTAAAGAGAAGGAGAGAGCCAGGAAAGCGGAGCCTCCTGAAATAAAACACTGAGCCTGCTGAAACATTAGAGCTATCAATAAATCAGACTATAAAAGACAAGTTTCAGAGGAAAAGAGGATGTATATGTAGCCTATACTGTCCGACACTCACTGCAAGATGGGTTCTGAACTTTACATGCAACACTTACGACACTATAATAAACAGTGCTCGCTTTATCAGCCCAAGTGGTATGTACTTGACACAGAGTAGATAGTAAATAAAATAAAATAAAATAAAATAAAATTCTCACTAATATGAACTAATTACAAATAAATAGTTCATTATGTATATCTTTTATTAATAGTTCAACATGTACTATTCATTCATTCATTTTCTTTTCGGCTTAGTCCCTTTATTAATCTGGGGTCGCAACAGTGGAATGAACCATCAACTTATCAAGCATATGTTTTACACAGCAGATGCCCTTCCAGCTGCAACCCATCACTGGGAAACATCCATACACACTCATTCACACACATACGCTATGGACAATTTTAGCTTACCCAATTCACCACCACATGTCTTTAGACTTGTGGGGGACACCAAAGCACCTGGAGGAAACCCACGCCAACGCGGGGAGAGCATGCAAACTCCACACAAAAATGCCAACTGACCCAGCCGAGGCTCGAACCAGCAAACTTCTTGCTGTGAGGTTAATAACATTAGTTAATGCACTGTGAGTTAACATGAATTAACAACAGACAACCTTATTTTCATTAACCCTTTTGTACTGACTTCAAACAGTTTTTGCCCCATTGACTTCCATTATAACCACATTTTTTGATTGCAAAGCCATGGAACCAAACAATCACGCATTCTTGATGTTAGTATTTTTTCCCTGTTGGGAAGAGGTGAAACTTTTCATTTTTACGGTTGATTAATTAAATTAAACAATTAAACCTTTGGAAAGGCCTGTGCAAATAAGTTTCCAACTTTTCCAGTATATGGAGTTCTATGGAGTAAAACAGCATATTATAGTGCGTGTGTGCATACTGTAAATACACTTACTATGTTTACTATGTTCTGAGAGCTGAGCTGCTTAGTTTTTTATTTTCTTAAACATGTCAAGGTAAGTGCGCAAAGGTCTCTCTATAAGGTCACACACTATAATCTATGTAACCATGTAATTTTAAGCCAGAAACTGTGCAAACTATGAACTGATGATTAACAGTAAAAATTACAACTTTTACCACTTCCTAACAGGGAAAACCAGCAACAATCAAGAATGCATGATTATATGGTGTCAAGGCTTTGCAACTAAAAAATGTCATTATAATGAATGTCAATGGGGCAAAAACGGCCGACAACATGATAAAAGTGTAGTCAATTTGCCCAGGGTGTATTGTTGAATTTCAGAAAAATTTCAAAGCATTTTTTTTTCTAAAAAACATGTGTCAAAATAAGATTTGTCACGAAAAATCATTCCATTTGCTAAAACACAGAGCAAGTTGTGGTCAAATTAGGATTCAAAATCACTCCAGAGTGGATGCAAACATCCCCAACAGCACACAGGGTTTAACTAATGTTAAAGGTGCAGTATATAAGTTTGACACCCAGTGGTTGAACTAGGTAACAAACGCAAGTGCAGGTTGCCAGATTGAGGACAGGAGCGAGTGATTTAAAGGGCACCTAGGTTACCACTTTTTCCAGATTTAAGATAAATCTTTTGTGTCTCCAGAATGTGTCTGTAAAGTTTCAGCTCAAAACACCCATCAGATTTTGTAATATAGCTTTCATAAGTTACTAATTTATAGCTTTGAGCAGCAGGTTGCGGTTTTTGTGTACTGCGCCTTTAAGGCTAGTCCTTCACGCCCACCATTTCCACGTGTCTGTTAGCGTGCCTTAATCTCCTCCCTCAGCTGCCTCAGACAACAGACAGACATAAAGGAAGAAGATCTCACGTAACATTTGTGAGAAATACTACAGTAAGACCTTTACCAATGAGTATTTGATGCATTTGTTGTGGAGCTGCAACCGAGTCACACACAATGTCGTTACAAAATTCACGCACAGACACGCACACACACAGACAGCGCGCACGTTTAGCTTTGCACTCTTTTTGCATGCAAATGTGACAGGATACAGGTTAATATCCACTGCTGTATGGATATCTGGTATGTTAATGTACAAAATAAACCTGATTTAACGTTCACAAACCGGGATTGAAACGTCTTCTTTTATAATTGTTCTGACACAGAAAGACATGACATGCAGTACAGGTGAATTGAGTAGGCTAAATTGTCCGTAGTGTATAAGTGTGAATGAGTGTGCGTGGATGTATCCCAGAGATGCGTTGCGGCTGGAAGGGCATCCACTGCGTAAAAACGTGCTGGATAAGTTGGCGGTTCATTCCGCTGTGGCGACCCCGGATTAATAAAGGGACTAAGCCGAAAAGAAAATGAATGAATGAATAATAATAATAATAATATTAATAATAATAATAATAATTGTAAAACTAACTGCACCATATGTCATTTTAAATATAAATTAATATTCCTGTAATGTTGTCAAACCAAATAAAAGTCAATATACTTTATATGTTTTGACAAATCAATCAATCAATCAATCAATCAATCAATCAATCAATCAATCAATCAATCAATCAATCAATCAATCAATCAATCCAATATATTTTATCTTTATTCAAGTCAATGGCAAAAATAAAGTCACATCCCTAACCCCTTTTTTGAGGATGTTGCTACATCTCTCTTTCCTGTATACTAGTCATGTCTTTTAATCCCTCTATTTTCATTTGACCTGGAGTTGTCATCACATCAAGAAGTCAAGAGGTCCATGTGGAGTAATTCGGGATATTGCTCATGCCACGTGACATGTACCACATGGAGTTATTGACTGTTTGGGGCATTTGCATGCAGTATAAGTTTACCGCCTGGAGCAAAAGTGATCCATTCTAAGCAATATCACGCTTTCACACGCTGCTTGAAATGTTGAGATTCGATAGCCGCAGCAGCAGATCAAAGACCCAGCACAATTAGCTCTGACAGCCTTTATGTGTTTTCGAGAGAGACCTCACGTTTATTATTCATTTTGTTTTCTTAGCACAAGCGATTCCACGTGCACCATAATGTATGATAGCGCATAGTGTAAGATTTCACATGCTCCATTTGCAGAAAAAAGATGAACTTGCATAAACCCGCCAGCTCATCGCAAGGCTTAGAATACAAAACCAAAGCGGACAGGCTTAAACACTGCAGATCTGAACTCTGTGTCACAGAGATGGAAACACACAGAGCTGTGTATTGAAGCAGGAGAATGAAAGCACTCTGGTAATAGTCCCGTCATCACTATCAGATGATTATCTCTGTGCCGGGTCCTCAGAGGGCATGTATGATGGCCCCCTGTCATTGTTTACGGGGGCTCTCTAAACTCAGCCAGCCAGGGGGGAAATGCATCACTGCACCAGTGAGCTTTGAAAATACCTCTCCTTCCTCAATACAGCCCCGTCCCCCTGCTGTCTGCAGACTGTCCCCCTCCCGACGCAGGATACACACTCTATGGGGTGCTGGAGGCCTCCATCTGATGGGCTCCATCTGATGGGGAGCTGAGAGAAAACACCAGACTTTGACCGAATGTCCCATGTTTTACATTCCCTGAGGTTCATTAGCCACAACTTGTTCTCCACTCTCGACTGCTCCTGATTTGACTTGACGGCCAGTGCTTTGATCATGTTACTTGGACACAAATGGACATGGGTGATACTTCACAAACATTCTTGCGCAGAGCCACCCAGTGTCACCTGACACCCGCTAGTCCCTCTCTGTGGATAATTACTAGTCCTACACATGATTTTGCTCCTATTCTCATGTGTAATTTCCCTTTTATTTGGGTCACCATCTTGTATAAGTGCTCAGAGAAAGAGAAAAAAGATGCAGATACAAATGTTCTTTTTCTCCTCTGAGGAGAAAGCAATATTGTCATCAGTTTCTAAATTACATAGTGCCTCTCAGTGGAATAACATACTAAACATGCAATCAAATCTCATACCGTTTTGAACCGTAGTAATTATTTCACTATGTGGAGGAAGCCACTCTAGCCCGTCCCAACCCTCAAGGGTACAGCTATTTACAGCTGGTACAGAAACAAAAATAGTCCATGCACACATGTAGGGACTGCAACAATAAGAAACTAGGATTTTGCTAAATGGATAACAAGCCGTGGTATTGCGCAAACGTTAGTCTCAATTATGCCGCAAAGTGACTTTGAGTGTGTTTTAGTGCATTAAAGATGCTAACCTGAGTTTCAGTTGAGCCAACAGCCTTTGCAAAATACCCGTAATTATACAACACACTGACAGGGGAGAGAACATCATCAAACAAATGTCACGGATGGATGCCTAACAGACAGTTCAGCGTGCCGGGTTACTAGGCACGCCGATTCATGCCGAACAGAGAGACTGTTACTTCTGTTCTAAGTATAGAACATTGAAGAGCATTAGACAGGCCATGCATGTCAAATGATGAAAGGAAGCGTTTTCATCAGTATTCTTGAGCCTCAGAATATATAACCGCTATTTCACTGTGAAATATGGGAATTGCTTCAGGCAGTATTGAACATACAAAGTCAATATGTGATTAAAAATGCATACTGATAACTTTTTCAATTTATCCACGTTATATTTGAATAATTATAGACCAGATATAAAGGCTACATTTTGTTTTTATAGTCCACTTGGGGCATTTGTCTAACTTGGTGAAGTTTAGTATTAAACTAATTTCTAGAGGAGCACATGCTCATGATTGACCCAGCTGGCCCACATTACCTTATCACGACTCTCCAATCAAAGGATCCCAGGTCACTATACATATCCTTATTTCCTTTCTACAACTATCTTCGTCTGGAAGAAACTCCCCTCCTCCCCTTCGTCCACCTTTATACAGAATGGGTGGCATGGTGGCCCAGTGACACTGTTGCCTCACAGCAAGAATAGCAATGGCGCCGGGTCCTCGCTGGGCCATTTGGTATTTCTGTGCGGAGTTTGTATGTTCTCCCCGTGTCTGTGTAGGTTTGCCCTGAGTTCCTCGGTTTCCTTCCACCATCCCAATATGCTCTATAGTATAGACAAAAAAGGCCTAAATCTTTTTTCTAAATGTCTTACTCTAAATGAGGTCCAGCTTCCTGCGCCTAGACTGCAGCTCTGCACAAGACGTTTGGCCATAGGGGAAATGGTCGTGCCCAACTGAGCCTGGTTTCTCTCGAGGTTTTTTAAATCTTCGCTTTCGCCAATTGGTGAAGTTTTTTCCTCGCCGCTGTCGCCACTGGCTTTCATGGTTCGGGATCTGTAGAGCTGCGCATCGATGGATTTGCTATTCAGTGTTTGGACTCTCAGTAGTGATTATTAACCCACACTGAACTGAGCTAAACTGAACTGAACTTAATCTCTGAAAACTGAACTGACACTGTTTCAATTCACTATAATCTTCCATGTGAAGCTGCTTTGACACAATCTACATTGTATAAGCGCTATACAAATAAAGATGAATTGAATTGAATTACTCTCAGAAAGTTCACCTTAAGCAGGTCACACACCAAATGCGCCGCAACACGGCGCACACATGACAGTTGTTACATGATATTTAAAATTAAACTATTCAGATGGCGCTCTGTGGCATGGCAGAAATATGAACAGTGTCCTGAGTAGTGGCTGGGCGCCGTGGACAGCTGCCGACTTGCGGTGTTTGTACCCTAATAGAAACCTATGATTAAAATTCTAAAATGCATGGCGCTTCTGGTGTGTGACCTACTTTTGCCTCTGCAGCGGGGGAGTTTTGAGATCAACCTGAGCTCAATCGATCTCGCCCTGCGAAAGGGAGGGAGCCCTGGGCCCGAGGATCCCTTGAGCTTAGGGCTCTCTCCTGGGACAGCATGCCAAACAAGCTATGTATAAATCATGAGCTAAGTGTGAATTCTTGAATTAGTATTTTTGAATCTTCATGACTGCAGACTAAGCTTGGGCTTAGGTTTAGGATTAGGTCTTGAAATGACACTGAAGTCATTTTTGTGTGTGTGTGTGTGTGTGTGTGTTTGTGTCCTAGAACCATCACATAAATAAAACAAAAAAAACTTGCACATTAAGTCTGATGTGCATTAATTAGGATGTACTCACACCAGGCACGGTTGTCTTGAATCATGCCCAGGTGCGATTGTCCTCCCTCCCCTCTCCCTCTCAGCCTGCACTCACACTGAAATTTTACTTTCCAAGCCTGAGCACGCTTACGTCACCAATGATGCGAATGTTCAGTTATGAAGAAAAGCGCTCTAGCTCAGTAGAATGGAGATTGTTTTTCATTATTTTAAGTCGTTTGGGATGCGATGACACAGTCAAATCTTTTGCTGAACAGATACACCACTTTTGATGCTCAAAAATGTTGATGAAAGTCATCATGCTGCAGGTATTAGGAGGTTTGCTGAAGGTGCAGCTGAAGTGCAGTGTGGAGTTTGCATACTTAATCAACTATAACAGTTCACGTTCATTAAAAACTAAGAATGATTAATACATTCATATGAAACAGTCCCTTAAAAGTCACATTGCGTCTTCAGTTTTGTGCTCAGGTGCGCTTTGCACTCACATTAAGAGCGTACCACTCTAAAGGCCAAGCGAACCGCGATCTGGCACACCTCTTCCAACCGGAACTGTACTTGGGCATGATTCTGAACACTCACACTTGTCAAACGAACCTGGAAATGCGCCTGGGCATGGTTCAGATAGCCTAATGTGAATACACCCTTAATATTTTGTGGAAAATAACCCAAAATAATTTAGAGTAAATTCAAGTAGTGATCCTTCTCCTCTCTCCTGAAAAAAAAAAAAAAGAAAAAAAGACAGGAAATATTTAGCCATTCAATGCATAAAGAGAAAGAGAGATCACCACCTTAATAAAGATCAGTGCGAGATTATTCTAAAATTGAATGTTTAATTCAGGAAATCTGTGACATTTAGGTACTTTAGCTTGTAATACTGCAGACACATAACAGAAATCTCCATAAACAAATAATTAATCCTGAAGAGAGACTGTCAGTACATCAAAGGTACAGTATAAACACACACACACACTTGCTTGCCAAACTGCAGCAAGGGAAAGGTGCGCGCCAGGCATTGAAACTAGTGTACAGCAGTGGTTCTCAACCATCCACCACATTCTGTCTTTCTATCACACAAGGATTTGTGGTCACACTTTATTTTGATGTACAGTGTAAAATGGGAATGGTTTCCTGAATACAGTTTCCTAAAAAGTGGATTGGTCGTCGTGGGCCAGTTGAATGGCCCCCAAGGTCTCCCAATCTGACCCCCTTGGACTTTTATCTTTTAGGTCATCTGAAGGCAGTTTTCTATGTAATTTATTAAGGTGTATCCATATAAATGGCCCACCCTGTAAAATTCACACTATTAACAAACCATTAACTAAAACTTTTAGCTTAATAAACAACTAATTAGCCACTTATTATTAGGTAAAGTAGTAGTTGGGTTTAGATATTGGGCAGAATTAGGGTTTTAAAGCAAGAGCATACTTTATAAGTGCTAATAAACAGCTACTATCTTAATAATAGGCATGCAGGTAACAAGTCAGAATGGTGTGATTTCTTTCTTAAACTAAATTATTATTGGATTTGGGTGGCTCAGTGGTTAGCACTGTCGCCTTACAGCAAGAAATTGCTGGTTCAAATCCTGGCTGGGCCAGTTGGTATTTCTGTGTGGAGTTTGCGTGGGTTTCCTCTGGGTGCTCCGGTTTCCCCCATAGTCCAAAGGCATGCACTATAGGTGAATTGGATGAATTAAATTGACCATAGTATAATCAATATTAGTGTGTGTGTGTGTGTGTGTGTGTGTGTGTGTGTGTGTGTGTGTGTGTGTGTGTGTGTGTGTGTGTGTGTGTGTGTGTGTGTGTGAATGCAAGAGTGCATGGATGTTTCCCAGTACTGGGTTGTGGCTGGATGGGTATCTGCAGTGTAAAACATATGCCAGAATAGTTGGCGGTTCATTCCGCTGGGGTGACCCCTGATAAATCAGGGACTAAGCCAAAGGAAAATGAATGAATGAATGAATGAATGAATGAATGAATGGATTTGTATTACACACTGCATTTTCGCTTTCACTTTTACGATGGCTCTGAATTGACAAAAAAAATCCTCTCCATATGCTTGCTACAGATGTAAAAAATTGAAAACATTGGACCCGATCAGATTTTTTTATGACAAACTAAATTTTCAGAGGCAGTGTGTAATTGTGATTGACACAACATAAGTTTGAATTTATGTTTAACGTGAAAATTGTCAGCCAAAACTTTCAGACTTCAGTGTGCAAATGAACGTTAGTGTTAATACAATGCAGTATATCTGTTGGGGATCAACAAAATAAAATGATAGGAGACTCCTGTCCTAACCCTCATCTATACTGATGATGGCTACTGTAGTTGATACATTCAGCTAATAGAATGTCTAAAGTGAATACTCCAAATAAAGTGTTACCTAAAAAACACACATACACACACTTGCAAACATGCATAGGAATTGCATGTTTACAGGTCTTTGTAAACGATACAATAACCAGCAACAGCAGTATGGCTGTCAGACCTGTCTGTAGTGAATGGCTGTTATTTAGAGCACTCCTCTGAAATGCTGTGTTCGGGGAACATTTAGATGTTTGCTCCCACAAAACTTCTTCAGTTTGGAGCGAATGATGATATTTTGTATGACAAGATCTGTAATCTTTGAAATTGCAGTTCAGTCAGCTGTGCATAGTGGTAGAAAGTTTTGCAGAGATTATCGCTGGCATAACCTTGGCAGAGGCAAGGTATATTTTAATAAAGCCTGTCTGCTGGAGTGTCTGGGAGCGGCTGACACAGTGCTGATAGGAATACTGACTCACATACTTTTAACCTCATTCACACCAAAAAAAAAAAAAAAACTGTCCGTCTTCCTGTCGTACATGCTAAGCATCATTGCTTTGTTTCTCTCATCTCTTATGCAAGGACACATTGCAAGAACATGTGCCTCTGTCATTATTTAAACCACACATCTGTTTGGCTGTACTGTGAAAAGAACAACAACAAAACAAGGTAAAACAAAAAGTCCCAGTTTACAATGAATTTAGAACAGCCTGGGGGCTTTCAGTGTGGAGTGTGTGAAATTCTCTTAGCTGTTTTACATTCAGTGTAAGTCACACCTTTGCATGACATAATGTTTTTAATTTTTTTATTTATAAAATTGTTATATTATACATTACTGTGGACCTCAAAACCAGTCAAAAGTGTTATTGTTTAATAAAATTTAAACATAATCTGAATAAATGAGCTTTCCATTGATGCATGATTTGATTTGATATATTTGATATTTGCCCGAGATACAACTGTTTGAAAACCTGCAATCTGAGGGTTAAAACAAAGGCCTTTAAAGTACAGTAAGAAACATAACCAAATATATTCCTGGAATATGATCTTGGTTTAATATTTTAGTCAGATTTGGCAAACAAAAATCTATAATTTGAGTTTAACTCAATTGCTTTGGCTCAAATCTTGATTTCAAAACAATAAGTTTAGATTTCTGAACAATTAGCTCATTGTTCACATCAGATTGGCATTTCTTATTGATTTAAGCAAATTGCAAATGCTTTGGCACAGTGCAATTGTCTGTAGTTTGGTCAAAAACCAATTGCATATGGCTTGTTGATCAAAACTGATGCGTCGATTCTCATTTAAATTGTCAAACTCTTCACAACTTCTCAATCATTTTTACACCATGTATATCAACTATTGAGATTGTTTGTAATATCTGCTAAATTGGTAAATGACCTCTAATTGCAATACAATTTGCCTGATTTATTTAACAAATGAAGTTTGGGAGTATATTTATAAAGAGTTCAAATGCAAAGCCTCTAAATGCCATCTGAATTTTGTCCTAAAATGAGCATTTTTCTCAGCCTCTATGTTTATGTTCATGTATTTCACTTTAAAGAAAATAACTAATTCGTCACTTTAAAAGTAACATTTCAGAGCCTACACACAAGAGTTGGAGAAAAATGCTACTTTTAGAAAAAAATATCAAACGGCATTTAGAGATTTGTGCATATAAACTCTTATGTAGATATGCCACAGCACAATCACTACCTTTTTTTTGAGAATGGAGAACTTCCACAATCCTGAACTGCAACAACATCCTTGTAGAAGAGCAATTTAAAGATGTTGTCTCTGGGAATATTTTTTTTTTCATGGGTGCTATTTTGTAGTATTTTTACATTATAACCAGGGCTTGCCATTAACACCTGCCAACCCGCCAAATGTGAGAGGTTTGGGAGGATTGTACCACAGACAGACACCCCAACTAGCCACTTTGGCTGGTTAAAAAATAAAATAATTGCCAGTGCTGCCTTGTCCCTAAATATTCAAATTTTAGTTTAAGACCGTTTGTCAATATGTGTGCAAATATGATCTTATACTCAAGAAGTAGCATGACTGATGAGTGTTTGTGTGAAAAAAAGAAAGCAGGTGAATACAGAATGAGAGGATGATCAGGCGCACTGTAAGACACAGGCGATCCTCGCTCACTGATGACAGTGTCGCAGAAAAATTTAATAGAATGGAAAAATGCAGTGCTCATGCATGCACAGTCCTGATACTTTCAAGAGCTCGAGATATTTTGTAAGCAGCAGCGGTTGCCGCTTTCACTTTAAACATTCTTTGAAAAGATTATTAATGAGCCTAACGTGTGTGCAATCATCCTTTCATTAACGCACTCTGAATGTTTTTTTTACTGGCTTTCTTTTGCTTACAGTTATTTTTGTTAATGTGGTTTAATTATCCTCCTTTACGATAACATTGCTTTAATAGGAGATTAACTTTCTATGTATATGTAGTTAACTAGTGATTTGGGACTATTAGCCTTGACAGACTGCTACTGTATGTATAGTTTCAGATACATGAGAATATATTTTTTTTAAATGTCAATTGTTTTTTAAAGGAAATTATTAGTTTGGTGTGGCCAGAGAAAAAAAAAAAAATCTAAATCCTTAGTGTTGAGCCCTAAAAAGTAATGTGAAATAAACCTAATTGCAATCTGACACTATGAAACCCCAACACATTTGCTCATGCTCATTAAGCAAGGTCACAACACACTAAAAAGTGAAATGAATGAGGAGGCATGTGGAAATAACACATACTTTAAATCAAGCCATTTTAGCATGCCAAAGTCAAATTTATATATATAAAATATATTTTCCCAACAACAAAATTGTGGCTAGTGAAAATGACAAGTGGCTAGTAATGTTGGAAAACTACTAGCCACAGTGACTGGTGAACAAAAAAAAGTTAAAATCAAGCCCTGAATATAACATAAGAAATATGAAATGTACAATACAGTAATTGGACGAGCAAGATTGCCCTCTACACGTAACATGCCTTTACAAATAAATGTACTGTATAAATAAAAATGTTAATTTATTAAATTATTTTCTATCTACCATTGACTCTTCTCAAGAAATATCAGATTTTTTTTTAACCTTAATGTCCATGGTTGACTGTCATGGTAAAAAAAAAACGACTAATCATTTTGAGCAGAATGGCTCACATGATGACAAATACTCAATCCCCCGTTTTCACAAACAAGGTTTAAGGCTAGTCATGGATTCAATTGCATGTTTTAGCTGTCTCAACTCAAAATAACTTGCAGTGACATGTCTTAAAACATGTCAGTGACATTTTTTGTCTCCAGGTGCACACCAGTAATGTATTTTTCTAAGGCTGTTTTTATAAATGTGGCTTAAATAGCCAAATTTAACTAAGGTCTAGTCCTGGCTTAAGCTAAGCCCTGTTTGTGAAACTGGGCCATTATGTTTTAGTGGCCTTGACTAAATTACTGACACGATAACTAGTTTTGAAGTATTGATTAAATGTTTTGTAACTACATTTTGCAGACATGTAATAAAGTTCTAAAATTCCAGCAAACGGTTTTGCCATTTGCACTCACACGACGATGCTAAGTCTGTTAAAATAATATTCCAGAGCAATTGAGAAAAAGTGTAACTAGCCCTTATTTCCTTATTTTTTTAAAGTCGATATTCTGTCTAAAATACAAAAGTATAAAACTAGAGCTGCATCCTACAGGCTCTATTACACAGTAAAGTGTTGGGCTACATCATGTTGATTTAGTGTATGAAATGTAATGCAGTTCTGTGTTATGTTTATGTGTGCTTTGCATGTATGTGTTTGTGTAAGAGAAAACCCATTGCTAGCTGAGCATTGAACTGATTAAATGCACCCATTCCAGCCAATCAGAATCAAGTTTTCAGACAGACCATTGTATATGCTTATGTACTGTACACACACACTCTCTCTCTCTCTCTCTCTCTCTCTCTCTCTCTCTCTCTCTCTCTCTCTCTCTCTCTCTCTCTCTCTCTCTCTCTCTCTCTCTCTCTCTCTCTCTCTCTCTCTGTCTTTTAAGTCTAATTTAATAACAAGCAATCTTTCTTCACAGCATCTTTTGCAAAGTGTGAATTTTTATTTACTTACTGTATTTATTTTTTTTTCTAGTGCGATATATAAATAGCACAATAGTAAGTCTTAAGCCATAGCTTATGCTGGTATGAGAAGAAAATATGAGAAATTGGATATTGAATAACCAAATGTTTGTTCTTTTTCCCCTCACTGTAGGAGACCAAAAGTCACTGCTTGTTATTATACATTCCAATTTCCCTGTTTCGGCTGATATCAGTGTAAAATATGTGCAACATTCTTCTCAGAAAATGTACTCTCCACACTCTGCATGAGATTGGTGTGTCCCACTGAAGACATGGTGGGAATGAATGCTGGGAAAATACAACATAAATCCACTTTCCCTCTTCCTCCTTCATCAGAGCAGTGATGGAACTCCAACCAGCAAAGGAAGGGTCTACTGATTACATTAAAGATCATGTAATGACTCTGGTATAGATTCAGGTTGCTGCTGGCACTGCTTCCCCTAAGTATCTTAGCGAAAACAATGTCATTACCTGTGTAATTGAGGCCAATTCTCTTCATCTTTGAGCTTTAAGGGAGCTTTTATGCTGATTAGAGGAGAGGTGGCCGAGGGCAGAGAGGAAGGATATCCTTAGAATGTGTATGGATGACTGCTGGAGTTTGGAACAGTAAACAAAGGACACTGTACAGCTTTGGCTTCATCTGAACAGAGCAGGCGTTTGCTTGAAGGCCTGTTAGCCGAGTGATTCAGACTAACACCGGGAATAATCTCCTGCCGAGTAAGAAGAGAAATGCTGTAATCTATTCATCATTTGTCAGTTATTTATTCATGGCGCTGTGGTGATTGCTGACTGTAAAACGCATTGTCGTGTTCAGCAAATCTTCCCAAAACATATTTTTTATCTGTTCATAAGATTGTTTGGCGAGATTTTGTTTTCAGTATACAATTAACAAAATTAACTATGGCTTTTGTCTTAGGGTGCTTTCACACCTAGACTTTTGTTACGGAACCTGGTGCGTTTGCCCAGTTAGCGCGGTTCGTTTGGCATATGTGAATTCAGCAACCGCGCTCAGATCCATGCCAAAACAATCGGTCCAAGATCACCTGAATGAGGTGGTCTCGGCTCGATTGAAATGTACTCTGGAGTAGATCAATTGTGACAAAGCAAAACGATCCAATGAACTAAGGAACCAGGCTATATCACAGTGTATTCTGGATATGTAATAGACATATATGGCTATATGATCAGAGAATTATGAGTAGGGCAGGTGTCTTTCCTACCGGTAAAAGTGCGTTTCATGTCTAATATGAAAGTGAAAGAATGCTGAAATATTAACGAGAACACTTGTATCTGTTAGGAAAATTAACCGAACTGCAGTCTTGATTTATCTTCTGTTTATCTCTATGAATGTAAAGCATATGATGCATAATTCTAGCCAACGGCTATGTGTGAGAAATCTTACCTCTGATTTATATTTGGTGATGGTGTCTGTGGGTGTCACTATTCAAAATTAAAGCGCAGCTTTTCGCTTATAATGTCTTATTGCTCATTGTCATAAATTAAAATAAGGATGAATGACAGCTGAGCTGGACTGAAAAATAAACCCTGAAACTCTGACCAATGTGAGGAGAGTTTACTCGCACGTGACTTGTTTTAGCTATTTTGGTCCATTTAGAAACCTTGCCGTGTGAAAGCGAACCACACCAAGAGCAAAGTGCAAAATTGTAACAATTTTAATCCCTGTTTTGGAAGAAAACAATCAATCTGCAGGTGTGAAAGCACCCTATGAACTCCTAATTTGCTACATATTAATATTTTTAGTGTATTAATTGGGTTTAGGCATAGGATTAGGGATGTAGCATAATATCATACAGAATACAGTACCAACTTTAAAAGTATAATAGGCAGGTAATAAGCCACTAGGTAATAGTGAGAATTGATATTTAAATTAAAGTGTTATTAATTATTATTATTTTATTATAATTGTGTGTGTGTGTGTGTGTGCAGTCCCAAACCCAATACTTTAGGAAACACAATACTTAGCTGTTATGTTTTAATTGTAATTAAATTACTGTATTACGTGAAGTCAAAAGGATATAAAAATAACTTCCCCGAAGTTCAATAATAAAAAAGAAATATATATATATATATATATATATATATATATATATATATATATATATATATATATATATATATATATATATATATACATATATAGTTGACTCCCCTTTGAATATTTTTTTATTTTTTTAAATATTTCCCAAATGATGTTTAACAGAGCAAGGAAATTTTCACAGTATGTCTGATAATATTTTTTTCTTCTGGATAAAGTTTTATTTGTTTTAGTTTGGCTAGAATAAAAGCAGTTTTTAAGTTTTTAAAAAACATTTTAAGGACAATATTATTAGCCCATTATTAGACAATATTATTATTATTTTTTTTTCTTTTCGATAGTCTATAGAACAAACCTTCATTATACAATAACTTGCCTAATTAACCTAACCTGCAGTTAACATGTTTGAATATATAATAGTAACCTAAACAAAAAAATAAAATAAACAGAAAACAAAAATATAAAAAAAATAAAATCATTCCCTTGTATTTCATTTTATTTGTTTTCATACAGTTTAGATTAGGAAAATGTTATATGTAAAGGTGGTATGGTTGCTCTGCGGTTAGCACAATTGCCTCACAGCAAGAAGGTCGCTGGTTCGAGTCCCGGCTGGGTCAGTTGGCATTTTTGTGTGGAGCTTGCATGTTCTCCCCATGTTCGTGAGGATTTCCCCCATAGTCTAAAAACATGCAGTATAGGTGAATTGCATGAACTAAACTGGCCGTAGTGTATGAGTGTGTGTGAATGTAAGACTGTATGGGTGTTTCCCAGTACTGGGTTGTAGCTGGAAGGGCATCCACTGTGTAAAACATATGCCGGAATAGTTGGCGGTTCATTCCGCTGTGATGAACCCTGATAAATAAGGGACTAAGCCGAAGAAAAATTAATGAATGAATATACAAAAAACAAAACAGCTAAAAAAACAAACCTTCAATCAGAAGTCGCCACAGTGGAATGAGCTGGCAATTCAAACAAAAACACATTCTTCAAAAGTATATTGTCTCTGAGAGAAAGTCACAAGTTTGCAGTGGCATAAGAGTGAATGTATTTCTGGTTAATGTATTCTCAAAGTGTGATCAATGTTTCCTGTCTAGACATATGCATATGTGGTTGTGTGTGTTGGGATGACTAAAGCAAAAAAGAGAAGAACCAGAATGGATTTGGGAGATATAAATAAACATATTTCAACTACTGCTGTTTTGGAAAGAAACTAAGTGTGTGCGCATGTGTGTGCGTGTGTTTGTTTTAATGGTTGATGCTCAATTCTCCAAGCATTTAGGAGATCAGTTCCAGATGTTAACTCCCAGAAGGGTGAAATGCTAATGCAGTCCTGGAGCGAGTGTACTATCCACTGTTAAAAACAGAGAAAAGATTTGATTTGTCATCATACCAGGCCTTGCCTGTTGAGTAAATCTATTTGTGTCTCAAATCAGTTAAGGAAAAAACAAACTGAAACAATGCGCAAATCTCCTGCAGTGCAGCAGACCACTTTCTCAAAGTTGTTTTCCCTTAATCGGGGGCCAACAGAAATGCCCTTGTTTAGCATAGAAATTGAGCCTGAAATGCCACTTCATTTGTCCTCGGGGCGAGCAAAATGTTGCTATGGACTGGCAGTAAGCTCTCCCACAACCTCTGCAGGTCATCTAAACATTTAAGCCTACTCAAAGTCTTGAATTACACACTTCCTATGCACGTTTCACTTTTTTCCCCCCACATATATTTCGCTCAAACTTTCCACATATGTGCTCAAAACTTATGCAGTGCCATTGCCTGCGACTGGGCTTCCATCCATGAATGGCTCATAACTCCTCCAGCAAAAACAGGGCGGACTGGAAACCAATAAAAGGGTTGAAACCACATGCAATAGAGCTGCTAGAGGAAAAAGACCGAGCATGTGGCCCTCATAGTCTCATGTGCAGTTAATTAATGCACGACTATAAATAGCCACATGGACGACTGTAGGAATATGTCATATAAGAAAAGCGTAACACATTACAATAACTGTATATGAATAATGATGTGTTAATATGTAAATTAAACATTACTTTATTATGAACTAATGATGAGTTAAGGCATGCACTAATCATGAACTAACTTTAACTACAACATGAGTCACATGAGTTTGAATAACGGCTACCTTAATTGTTAGTAAATGATTGTTTGTTAATTAACGTATTAATTAACACATTAGTTTATGGTTATTTAACCATCACGAACTCATGAGCTGTTAATGTATAATTATATCATGACTTTACTTGGAGGGGCACGTCATCATTAATCATTCTTAACTACTCATGAACTTCTTATGCACGTTCGTCTAGTGTGTTTACACTGAATAACAATAGAAAAGTCTGTCGACATCAGCAGTTCAAACACAGGAGTTGATGAGTAGTTAAGGGTGAGTTCATGATGATGTTTTAATTCATTACGGTTAGTTAATCGTAAAGGCTTCTCAACGCCGCGTTCCTGTTGCACGGAACAAAACTGCTGCAACTAAACAAAGTTATACCAACAGTGTGCTAGTTTAAAGTTCCGAGCTTATACCGAGGCTAATACGCACGCACACTGGATTAACAATAGCAGCAGGCCGTTCACATATTGCGTCTTTTCCGCACGCAAGTTCATTATTTCCAATAGAGATGTGCACATATTGGGAGCGGTGCGCGCACGACTTGCAAGTGAACTGACGCACTCGCGTCCTCCAGGCACACACACAGTAGAAATTATCTCACGATGTAGTGTTGAAAGTTGTGCGTGGCTTTTAGCGCAATGTAAACAAAAGATACATTAGACAAAAAAAAATTACAAATTATTAAAATGATTATGTATGTATGTATGAACGCAGATAATAACAACAGTTCATTTAAATTATGAGCTAATATATAGCTTAAATTAACATTAGAAAAATACTATTTTTATGTATTCTTATTTTTATTTATGTATTCATTGTTCTGTCATTTATTTTCATTGTAAAATTATCACTCATGTTTAAATCAAAAAGTTTTTTAATTATTTTTGAGTCCAAAGAGAGAAATGGAATATTGCTGTTTTTTTTTTTTTTATTAATATTTTGTGCTGTATTTGGTTACTGAGCAGCAATAAACAACACTTTAAATATAAGCAGTTTTCTTGTGATTTTCTAAACTAGTAGTGTTTTGAATTTAACAAATGCATAATAATTGTGATAACCATGATTATTATTGAATACAGAAGAAGCCTACTTGAGCAATACACTGATTTTGTTGTGCTTCGAAATACAACATTTAAATATGTTTGTAAAAAAAGCCACATTGTACAATGCACTGATATTATGTAGTTTCAAAATACAACATATTAACGTTTTAATGTAGAAAAAGTCAATGTGGGTGTCTTAAGGAGCAAAAATACAGCGTATGGGATCTTATATTGCTGTTGTGTCATCACTTATATTGCAAGTCATATCTCTCCGGACCCTCATTTGGGATGCTTTTCATGAACTGGCCCCCATGACAAACTAATTGAATAGCCCTGCTGTAAAGTGTTACCAAGAAAAGTTTGGAGGTTGTAAAGTTTGACGCCACAGTACGTATTTTCACAAATGAACATCTGCACAGTAACATCCTTTTCATCTGAGAGACACCTTCTGTCAAAAGAAGAAGTGAGAAGTATGCTACTATGAACAAGTCCATATAGAGTAGGTGGAAAAAAAAAGAACTGCTGTTTTGAACATTGAGTGTAACCTTGCAGCCTCACATCTGGGCTGAAGTCAAGCGTTTTGGTCTTCTCACTCACCGCCGTCAAACCATTCATGTGGTTTACTGTATTCTCTTCCTTTGAAAATCTCATTTTCTGCATCTCAAAGAGACTACCACTGACGGTAATCACATCAGGACATAAGCAGCATCACACAAGAGGCTGGCAATGACATTAAAGGACACGCAAAGAGAATCCCAGTGCTTTGTTTTCAATCAGAAGCAGAAACTTGATCCCGCAGTTTCAACCAATAAAGAAATCTCACAAAGTGTTTCTCGTTGTTGAGAACGCTACAAGAAAAAGGCTTTTCCTTACGTCGGGGTTGATTACATTAACAGAGGAATTGCGCTGTAACAATGCGATGTTTTGTAACCTCTCAGCCTCTTCTGCTTAATTAAAATACATAAATCAGGTAAACAGAGGGAGGGATAGAAAAGCTATTAAGGTGTGTTAAATCTAGAGGTGTATAAATGAAACTGCTAGGAAACCGCTCTTGTAATAAGACTACACAATGTCATGGGAGAAAGGAAAAGACAGTATGACACCCGTCAATCATGAAGCCCTTGGCCAAGGGAGGATATTTAAAATTCTAACCCACTCCTGAATGCTGTGTGCGAGAGAGAGAATGCCAACAGTGGCGAATTAGTGGAGCCAGCGCATACATACATTCATCAGCTTCCTTCCTCTGTTGATTTCATACAAATGCAAAATGTTCCCTGATAAATATTCTGCATGCTGAGGGAGGTCTGGGTGGCCTGACAGAAACATTGGCCACACTTTAAAATCCAAATGGTGCCTCTTTGAATTGAGATGTCACTAAGAACTCCAAGAATCCCACAGGACACAGCTGAGGCCTGCAATCCCATGACTCGGAGCATCAAGCCATTTGACATGGGATAAAATCAATTTCAAACAAAACGCATGATAATAATTCCGAATTCATTTGCTCATCTCCCATGGTGGCCACTTTCTAGATACACTTGGGTTCCTAGTTTAGTTGAGAGAACACAATGAATTTAAGTAACTCATTAAACTTCTCAAAGAGCTTCAGCGGGGGTCTGATTGAATTTCTTCAAACTTCTTTTCAGAATAACCAACAAGAGGCTCCCTAATAATGGCCATTAATTCCCATGTCCCTCAGGCTCTGGATGACTACGGTGTCACTTTCTTCTTCTGTCTCCATTCTATTACTTTTTTAGAGCAATCAAATTGGATGTTACAAAGTGCTTGTCATGTAATTGACCTCTCAGAGCAATCGCCTTCAACAACAACAAGGTAAGGGAATAACAACTTCTTCTATCAACTAATGACCAAGATAGTGTCCAGTACCTGATACTCCAGTCTTGAATTTCTCTGACTGAATTTCTCAGAATATCAACAATACAATCCCTAATAATTTTATTGAATACAGTCCCAGCAGGCACAATGATGTCATATCTACATCAAAAAACTGGTCAAAAATCTATTTGATGTCAAAACCTTTATGTCTATTTGACATCCACACATTGATGCCCTTTTGACCACCAAAATAATGACACAAATATTATTGTAATACAAGAAAGGTTTTATTCATCTAAAAGCATCAATTGCAGAATTACCAACTTACATTAGATTGTTTATCCCTACAACTACCTTGATGTCAAAATTACATCATATTGACATAAAATTGGCATTAAAAAACAGTCCTGTAATCAGTTTTTGATGTCTTTTTTTTTTTGTTTAGTCCAATGTTAGATTAATCGATTAGATGTGATTTTGACATCACGGTAGTTATTTGACATTTAAATCAATCTGCTTTATTTGATGTTGTTTTGCCATCAAGGTACCTCCTGGAATGTCACCTTTACATTGTGTCCATCTCTGTTGTAGTACTATTCTAGAGCAATCAACTTGGTTGCTACACAGTGCTTGTCATGTACAATAATTGACCCCTTAACACAAATGCTTTCAACAGCAACAAGGGAAGGGAATAACAACCTTTTACATCCACTAATGATCAAGATAGTGTCCAGTACCTGATAGTCTTGGATTTCCCAATTCCGCCATACACTTTCATATCTTAAAGATGATTCTACTAAAAACCTGAAGAATCCAAAATGGCATCTTACACCTAAAATCCCATGTCTCATAGCAATCACATCATATGACATAAAGTCAGTATTATACAAAATGCATATACATAATCCCAAATTAATTTTCTTATCTCCAATGGTGGCAACTTTGCACTTGCATAAAACACAATGAATTTAATACAGATCTACTGAAAATAACTCATCCAATAGCTTGAGCAGGGGTCTGACTGAATTTCTCAGAATATCAAGAATATGTTCCCTAATAAGTTGATGACTACGGTCCCAGTGGGCACCTTGATGTGAAAACTACATCAAAAAAACACGTCGAAAATCTATTTTATGTCAAAACCTTTATGTCTGTATGACATCCACACATTGATGCCCTTTTGACCACCAAAAAAATGACACAAACAGTATTGTAAAAATAAATAAATAAATATTCATCTGAAAGCTTCAGTTGCAGATTACAATTTTACAATGGATTACCTTTCCATACAATGCATGTAAATAACCTTGTTGTCAAAACAACATCAAATTGACATCTAAAATTGGCATAAAATTTTACTCCAATGATAGATTAGTTAATTCAATTTGATGTCAGTTTGACCTCAATGTATTCATGTCACACCAAATCATTTTGCTTTTATGACTTCACAGGTGCTCACTGTGATGTCTCCATTTTATGGTGTCTATCTCTGTTGTAGTACTTTTCTAGAGCAATCAAATTGGATGCTACAAAGTGCTTGTCATGTACAGTAATTGAGCCCTCAGAGCAACTGCCTTCAACAACAACAAGGGAAGGGAATAACAACTTCTTCCATCCACTAATGACCAAGATAGTGTCCAGTACCTGGTACTCTAGTCTTGAGCTTCTTAGTCAGAGCATAGGATTGGGAAGGATGTACAGAGATGGTGGTTAGCAAGAAATTCAGATGGGAGAGCTGACAGATGCTTATAGCGAAAGAGACTGACTGACGGAGTTTCCCAAAGGAGCAAGTGCCAAGGGAGTGCTTGAGACAGTCATTCCCCGGTTTCACCCCTGATGGGAGGCATGGATTAGTGTTGAAGCTCCCTGGGCAGCCATGGTGCCACACCACATCCTGTTCTGCCCAATTATCTCCTGTCTCCAGTCTGTCTCCACTCCTGCTCCATTGATCCCCAGGAACCCTGTCGGTGAGCCACTCAAGACCTAAAGTAGAGCTCTAGACTGCCAAAAAAATGAATGAATGAATGAATAAATAAATAAATAAAATTGCACTCTCGAAGCTAGTGTGCAACATCTTGCACTTTCCTTAGAATCTGCTTTCTTTTTTAGAGATGTTTACATCAATACAGAGTTTCTGCTTTTTTCGAAAGCCCGAAAAACAATTTACAGAGTAATTACCATTTATAATGTTATGGAATGTTGAACAAATAATGTCAGCTGGTCATGTGTAACGCCGAATGTGCAGAGGGAGACAATTGCTCATACATTGGTAATCTGCCGTTTGAGAGCTCAAATTAATTCTGGCATCTGTCCCAAATTATAGTTTTGTGTAATTTAAAAAATCAGTTAGATGCTAATAGAACAGAATATTTTAAATATCATTAGTGCCAAATTACAAAAATTAAATGTAAATGTGCCAAACAGGACATCAAACAAACAAACAAAAAATGCATACAATTTATTACTTTTTCCAGACTGCTCTCTCTCCCTTAAAGAGACATCATCAGGGATTTTGACACATGTAGTAGTTAATAATGGGTCATTCTAAGCACTGTTTAACAAAGTCCATTGTGATATTGCTTTATGTTTCATTCAGATCATAATTTACATGACGTTAAGAAATAATCATGGATATTCATATGCTGAAGTTTCATGCTGGGCAATACTAAACCCGGGGAAATTATTTACATATTTGCACTTTCTTTGATTAGATGAACACAGCATGATTACTTAAAGGCTTCAGCATTGCTTAACCTCATATTATATACTGTATTGCTGAATTCTACAGTAGTTTCCCCTAAACTGACTTTTCAGATCTTAACTCAAATAGTTGTTGACTATCATATTTTCCTATCATATTTTAAAAGATTTTTTATCAAATTCTAAAATTGCTGTTTATATACGATACACATTTAAATAAATTTTATGTAACTGCCCAAAGCATGCCAACATGAGGTGTGGAATTATCTTTTAGCTGCTAAACATCTAGCTACTGTACACACTAAGAAATAAAGGTACAAAAGCTGTCACTGGGGGGTTCCTTTTTAAAAAGTACACTTTTGTACCTTTCAGGTGCACATTGGTACCTTACAGGAACATTTTTGTACCTGTAGGGTTAACTTTTGTACCTTTAAGGTACTATGGAGTACTTTTTTAGGTATAAATATGGGTCACACTTTATTTTAATGGACTGTTTGTTGAATTTAAGTTACATTTCATCTACATGCCAACTAATAATCATTAGATTATAAGTAGACTGTTAAATTGGGGTTAGAGTTAGTGTAAGTTGACATGTACTTTCAAAGTTTCTTATAGTCAGTTAAATGTCTGTTGAAGGAGCAGTATCAACAAATATTAAGCAGACAGTCTACTAACACTCAAATAGACCATCAAAATAAAGTGTTACCTAAATATGTACCTTTATGGTACACACACACAAATATATATATATATATATATATATTTGTTCTCTGCCAGTCGACACCAAGTATATGGTTTAACTTTCCATGTTAGCGCTCATGCTGCACGTACTAGGCTCATATGGAAATACAACTGGAACCTTACCTAACTGTTCTTAGAACCGTCCAGTCAACGTAAGGTTAAAGTTGCTGTATGTAAGTTTTTAACTCTTCTAAAGCATAAAAAAAAAAACATAATATGTTTGCAGATATTTACATGCCAAGTGAACATTCTTGTTTATCTAAAAACTTTGAAAATGTGTTTTCTATGCCGGAACGCTGTCTTTGTTTTGGTAATTTTAACCTGCCCAATGCCATTTTAGCCAATTATATTTCAGCACCCCGGGTTTCCTTGACGGAAAACGTATTTCATTCATTCATTCATTCATTCATTCATTCATTCAGAAAGGCTCTGAAAGCATGTGTCCGTGACCAAAATGCGACTTTCGGTGGACAGTAGCAGCCTCCGAAATGAGATGCAGATTCAGAGTTCCACATGAGGTTATTTATTAGCAAATAATATAAATATTACGAGGGTAAATTGTAACTGTGTGTCCCAACAACACGTTTTGTGACGAGATAAGCAGTGATAAGCAATTTGGCTGTTTACACCAGACGAAACACAACAGAAATTTAAATAAAGCCATTCAAAAGCACAGAATATGCACTCACTCACAAAATGGTAAGGTTTATAATCTATTTAATACATATTAACCCTCTTTATTATTAACCTTATTAAATGTACATGTTGAATTACTCATATGTGTTTAGTTCTAAAGTTCAATTTCAAATGGTTTATTTTATTTTCAAGATCTGAGGTGAACTATCTGCTGCTGCTTTTGGTAGTATAGCAATACATGTCATGCAAAATGGCATTCAAACTCACATTATTAGCATTTAACACTGAATAAAGCACAAGAGGTTAACCTGAAGTGATCATTGTCAGTTTTCTGTTGTTCACCTGTGAGAAATAGAAGCCATTTCTAATATATCAATTCGAGGTGTTGGCTAGGACAAAAAACTCTTATTGATATGGAAAATATTCCTTCTGTCGGGTGCTGTGCTTTTATTCAGAACACGGTTTAAATCACTCGCTCCTCAATCTGGCAACCTGCGCTTGTGTTTGATTTGATCCAGAAGTGCAATACCTAGTTCAACCACTGGGTGTAAACTTACATACGGCACCTTTAAATATGCTCCAAGAACTACAGCAAACAGCTCATTTGTGCTATAATGCCTTTCTCTTTAATATTATGACTCAAGTCCTTCATTTAAATAATTTTTGCACATGGAATACAAACAAAAAGGAGTCTATTGGTCTACTATAATATGTAGTCTATGTGATAAAAGTAATCATAATCATCCAGACACAGTATTAAGTTAATAAATAGTTTTAATCTGGAAAAAGAAGTGCTGCAATAACATAAACCATGAAAAACAATGTGTGTTTGAAAACCTATTGCATTGATTTGTTATTCTTCATGAAAACCTTTCTAGTACATCCCAAAGACAAAATCAAGCCTTCATAAAAACAGCATAACAGGAGCCCTTTAAAGCATTGTTTAGCAACAACAACCCGGGGTTAAGCACAGTGAGAAAAGCCTTATTGATTTTAGCACTTACATACGGGCTCATACAGTAGATTTAATGATGAAATAAACCTCACATGGCAACTGACAGTACAGTCTCACTCCCTCTTCAACATGCTGTCAATATAATCCCTGTTGAAAATTGCATGATTTGTAATGAAACATTAGAATACAGCTGAGCTTTAAACGCTCGCTTAAAATTAGATGAATAAAGCAATGTGAGATGAATAATTTTGACCCCTCTCCAGACTGCATGAAACATTAATTTTAATAAATGAATAATACACTGCATGTGCCCTACGTCTTAAGTAGTAGCTCATTTATGGATAAATCGTTATTCTCCCCACTCAACCCACATGGCTCATTAGAAAATACAGTGTAATATAAAGTCTTTATGTTTAATGCACATTTTAATTATGATTGACTAGTGATCGATAATGTAAACACTGGAGTTTTTTTTTTTTTTTTTTCAGAAACAACAATGGCATGTTAATTACTTCAGCTACATTCTGCTAGACTGAATGAGTGAACATTTAGAGCTGAGTGTCAGAGGATGTTTAATGTGTGATTCTGAGCTTAAAACTGAACTGAATCTGTACTGCTCTTACAAAAGCTGATACCCTGCCAGCTCGTGTCTGCAACCTTCCTTTTTTTCAAAATGGTTTTCTGTGATCAGAGAGCTGACCCTGGGTCTGTACTCTGTGACCAGTCAAAGTCCTCCATTGGGCTTGGTAGGATAAAGATATTTATTTATTTATATATCTTTTTTCTTCAAATCCTTTGGGCAAATGTCACCAGGCCTTGATCTGGAAAATCTAGGGATGAGCTTTGAGAGCCAAAAGGAAACAGCAAACTGCTTAGACACATTGTAGGACTGATAGCAAGTCAGAGCCCTGATGTCAGAATGGTGTGCTCTCAGATAAGCGGAACAGAAGCAACATTAAATGTTTAATGAAGTTTATCTCAGCATTCACATTTTCAAAGATCCATTCTCAAGCTCAAATCTGTATGAACAGGAACATTTTTTCTTGGCTGTCTTAGAAATAAGGCAGAAATATATTTAATTTTTCTTTTATTTTTTTAATGTTAGCTTAGGTTTCCTTTACACAGAAATTATGCAATTTTTCCTTTTTTCACTTTTTAAAATTTAGGTAAAGACAACAACAATGTCAAAAGAACTCCCATGTAGTTGATTAAATAGACATGATAATAGTATTATTTTCAAAAACATTAACTTGAAACCTATTTCATTTTCAATAGCATTTTAATGCCTCAAAAAAGCTGTTGTTCTGTAAATTACAGTTTTTCTTGATTACTTTGACCTGTTTAGGTTAGCCAGTACTCACTTTTGGGGATTTACACCTACCTAACTTTAAATAGTAACTGTTCTTGACCCCAGTGAGCTACAAACAAAAATTAGGTATCATTAGAAATAAGACACTTTGAGCTTTACTCCATGGTACTATGGGAATGTTTTATGCTCAAAAAATATAAAAAAGTTAAATAGAAAATAGGCCTTGAAAGCCAATTGTCTCAAGAGCTTATATTACAAATTTGATGACCATAGCATCCTAAACAAGATTTCTGCAAAAAGTTTTCTGAGGCTATATCAGTGTGCTTCTTTTCCTCACTGCCAGAGGCATTTTCTCAAAAATGACCTTCCCAAACTAAAACAGTAAGGGGCCCTATCATACACCCAGCGCAATAAAGCGCAAGACGCAATCTGTTGTTATTTGCAGACCAATGCAACCCTAATTTTCCTGCTTTGTACCACATTGTTTAAATAGCAAATCCATTTGCCCCACTTTGTGGACTCATGGGTGTTCCAGTTTAGAAAAGAGGTGTTAAGGCACAATTATTATTATTATTATTATTATTATTATTATATGCATATTTATTTTGGTTTTAATAACAAATAAGTTTAAATTTGTAAACCAGTCACGTTTTGGAGATGTATGCATCACCATATGGGGTTTGTTTGGACATAACTCAGTTTTTTGACCACACTTAGTTATTATTGCTCATTTATTCATTTGCTGGAAATTAGAACTGAATTTAGAAATAATTTTGAAACAAATCTTTGTGCTTAACACACAAAATTAAATTCTGTGGAGTGTGTACAACACCGCTTCCTTATCCACAAAGGTAAAGGAGTAAAGAGTAAAAGTAAAGAGAAAGAGAAAGTAAAGAGGCCGAATAGAGGAGGCGCAGATGATTGGTTTAAATGTTTTTTTGCTAGTGAAAGTGCACAATGATGTGATGCAACTGACTCTTAAAGGGAGTGGGAGCATGTTATGCTCAAAACACACCCATAACTAGTGCCAGATGGAATCTGCGAACATTTTTTGCTATTTCTGCGCAGAATTGTGTTAAAGATTTGCAGATTTATGTGAATTAGTTTGGGAGTATCCAGCCTGATCTCACAAGAAGTATTTTATGTTTTGTCAGTTTAGTGGCTAATTCGTACAAATTTGTACGAGTTCAGTTGTACAAAAATGTACGATTTAAAAAAGGAGGCGTAGCACCCAACCCCACCCATAAACCCAACCGTCATTGGGTGATGAGCAAATCGTACTAAATTGTACGAATTAGATCGTACGAATTTCATACGAATTAACCACTAAATCAAAAAGTTACGAATTGCCGTGAGATTGCGTTGAAGTATCATAACTAAAACCTTAATATATAAAATAAAAAAGTAATACCTTTTTAACTTTTATTTAATGTTTACAATGCAAATCCAATTAGATTGACGTATTTAGTAAATAAAGCAAGTCTCTCATATAATAAATCTACTAAAAGACAGAAAATATTACTTTACAAACTGTATTGTAAATAAATCATATTAATATTTTCATATTAGTCAATAATATTACTGTAATTAATTTAAAAGCTGAATAAATATAAATTTACAAAATTTACACATGTAAATAAAGAAACTTGATGATAGGCTAGAAAGCTGCGGAAATCTGCAGAATTCTGCGCACGCAGATTTAGTGTGGGCCTATACCCATAACTCATTAGGAGAATAAGCACAACCCTGTCAGACCATGCACCATGATGCAAATAATATTTTTCCATCCGTAAATAGTAAAAGGGGATTCGGAAATGCCCTTAATGATTTTGCACCCTGCGCTTTAGACTTTGCGCCTAGATCATTAAAATAGAGCCCTAACAGTTGCTGAATAATTTGGTCTACATTCACAATTCATGTATCTTTGGAAAGAAGACACTTTGGGCTTTATTATTATATATTATGAACATTTTATTATTTCATAAACAAATATATGAAATTAGTCCTGGAGGAATAATAGGTCAAAAGACAGACGTCTCCTAAGTATATGTTCTAAATTTGATGTCAATATCATGCTAAATTAAATTTCTGAATTATGTTTCTGAGACAATGTCTTGTGATTTTCTCCCTCTCCTTGTTTATGGAGAAGCAGTCTGATGACCACAGGTATACTGAAGGTTTCTAACAACTAGCATTCTAACAATTTTATCATTACTATCCCAGCAGAGCAGAAAACACATCTTGCAAATGTGTAAATCGTTTCTCATTGGATTGACAAATTTTCCCAACATTCTGAATATTTCCCTGATTCTGAAAACGTAGCCATATATACATTTCTGAAGATTGAACACTACGGGCCGCTATGTCACCCTTCCTTTTCGCGCTTACCAGCTGACTGATTACCTTCGTATGGACAGCTTTCCGGCTGTTACCAGTTTTCCAGTTAGCTCACCATGTATGTCGGTGGACTTGAGATGCAGAGAGGAGATGACCACGACGGTATGGTTCAAGTCCGGTGAAGAACGGTTCCAGGAAGCAGGTACGACAAAAACAGAATTCAAAAAAATAAATTAAACAAGTACATAAAATGGGTCAATCTGTTCTTTTTAAAATACTATTGGTTGGGTTTAGGGAAAGGGGAGGGTGGGTCAGTCAATCGGTCAGTCAGTCATTCAATCAGTCAGTTGACAGCGGCCTCTGGTGGGTTTACGAGAGAACAGCAGGTGCGAATGGCACTCGCTAGATAAATTTGAGATGTCAAAAAGCATACACAGCAGCCTCTGGTGCATTTGCCAAAAAAAAAAAAACTGCAAAAAAACGTAGCTCCTGGCACGTCTCCAGAAGTGTATATAGAGGTATGACTTCAGAATGAGCCTGGGCTGCATTTTCCCCAGTCTTTTGCAAAATAGTTAACACAGATCTCATTCAAGCAGTCCAAACTCAACTGTTTTAGCTATAGTAATCAAACAGAAACCATTTATTCCTAACAATTACAAACTGCCAAGATCAGTATGAAATCACTGAAGCACCTGTTTGACACTGCTTCACACACATCTTCAATTAGTAATCAGTATGCAAACCTTATAAAAAAGGTGCCTGGTCTGTGTTGTTCTTTGCCAACATGGATGGAAGAGGTCGATAATGGCCTGTCTTATACTCCAACAGATTTTATTGTATTTTGGTTTACATGTATTTTCTGTACTATTTTCAATATTCCAATTTTCAGCCATAGTTTTATAAACAATTAATGTCATGAATTCAATAAAAATTCCATCAAAGCATATCTTATTCATGATCCATTTATTTGTAAAAAGGTAAATTTGACACTGTCTAAATAGAAAGACAACAAATGGCACTGGCAATAGACTACAATGACAAACAATGGCACACTGATTCACACCTGTTCAGTATTTTGTTGTCTATTGTGTAATGATTGATTGAAAGCACTTGTATACAAGTTGCAAGTTGCAAGTGTTGTTTGACAGAAAAAAAAATGCTTTCTTTGCATATTTGAAATGTTTTGGCAAGGTTAGAGCCTTTTGCAAACAACATGTGTCATTTGACCATGAGTACCTGTAGAGCCTGTGTGTCAACTGTTTTGAAGATGTGGATTTTTTGTTGTTGGCTCCATCAAAGTAATCAGGAAAAAAAAAAAAAAAAAAAAAACTGTACCAATCTTTTATTCTCCATTATTAATTGAAAACAGTGCTGTATAAACTGCACCCCAAAACATAAAAGATCCATTCCAGTAATTTGAATTTGAAGTATAGCAATTCCACAAAGACCTTGCTGTAATAACATTTGCTTTCAATGTACATGTAAATTGCAGGCAGATGCAAATGAGGTTAATTTTAAGGAGCTTTAAGACCATCTAGCTAATATCAAAGGAGGAAAATCTCAAAGCTAATACAGCAACATTTGATATGGACAAATGATTGGTGGGAAGAACGATTGACCAGAGGGTAGAGGAGGAACATGAGGCAATGTTTTGCAGTCTGCTTCTGCACATTCATCGGAGTATAGCCCTCGCTCTGTTATCTACACTCTTCGTTGGGTTTTGGTTCAGTTGTTCCATTTGAATGGTGCATTTGTACTGGCCTCTGAGCGAGATTGGATTTGGAATTACACTTCCTGTCCTGCTGTTTTTCTACCCCTGCTTCAACTGCCTGGCCACAACCAACTCCAACCCTCCAACCTTTAGTGTTATTTTGTATGCATCAATAAATAAACATTTGATATCGGTATGCAGGCTGGTAGCTATACTCGCATTGGTAATCTGTCTACCGTATAAAGAAAGAAAGAAAAAGAAAGAAAGAAAGAAAGAAAGAAAACACCTTTGTGCTTGACACAGTTGCTTGCACTTTGGATTAATCAATTATACAGATGCTCGTTTTCCTTACAGCAATAAAACCAACCGTCATTCCATTCAGTAATCCATCTTATGAAGCATAATTCACTCTTTGGCTTCTTTAGAGTCTGCAAATTAATATCCAATTCTCTGTCAGTGATTTACCCAGGCAGGGAATTAGAAATATATTACCCTGGCAATGGAGTTTTAAAGTTTATGCCATGACATACATCATAGGTCTAAATCCCTGGCTGTGAAAACAAAAAAGGGCATTGATTCCACAATTTCTTTCAGTAGCTTTAAGAAATCCTTTTATAATGTTTAGACAAGAGACTGGCAAGCCTTACTAAATGGACAAAGTGATATATCGAGGATGAATATTCAAAAACGATACAGTTTTTTGCCTGTCTGTATTTTCAACACGATCTCAAGTAAATTCAGAACGTTTTGATTTTAGTGGCTAATTCGTATGAATTTGTACGATCTCATTCGTACAATTGAGTATGATTTGCTTATCCCCCAATGACAGTTGGATTTAGGGGTGGGATTTAGTGCCACACCACCTTTTTAAAACCATACATTTTCATACGTCTAAACTCTAAACTGCCGCTATACTGACAAACGTAAAATAGTTATGTTTCCCCGTGAGATCAGGCCGGTATTTTATATCCATTTTACATGCTCAACATTTCTTCTTTCTATTTTTCTTTAATTTGCAAGGATTATAAACAAGATTGTCACGTTATAGAATAAAAACAGCACTTTCAGAATTTTCGTCTTTAAGTACTTTCCAAGAAAAACAAACAAATAGAAATAAAACACATACACATACATATAAATGAATATGTTTTGTATGCAAGCTGTTATTTTCTGTTTCAAACCAAGAATTAAATACATACTTCAAAGGCATATATATATATATATATATATATATATATATATATATATATATATATATATATATATATATATATATATGCTTGTATATAGAGATTCAACATGATTTCTTGTTTTATAACGATCAATTTCCTTGTGTTTTAGTTCACAATGTGTGCTGTGGCCAACAACAGCCTTGAATAAAATACTTTTATTATACGCAATGCCACAATGCTGAAAACCAGGCAACAGTTTGCACTGACACCGAAAAATACATCTTTAAACAAAATCTTTGACCTTTTTTGACCTTGTTTGACCTTTCATTCCTTTCATCAAGCCAATTCATATTGCTTGTAGCACTTTTCGCAATTCATGTTATTTCAAAAACAGCTTTATAGAAAATCATGACTAACTAACACAATAACTAAATAACACAACAACTAAATAAAGTAGTAACACTTTACAATAAAGTTGTATTAGTTACTATTAGTAAATGCTTAAGATAACATCAATTAACAACAAACAGTAAGACAAAAAATCTAATTATGTTCTTAAGTAAATTAAGTTAAAATTATGCAAAAGTTAACATGAGCAAATTATGAACAATGACCTTTATTAATTTTAACTTTAGCTAACTTTTTACTAATGCATGTTAAGTGGTAAATCTTGGGACAGATTCAAGATTCCACATCATAGTTGGGGACAAATGAGTTCTAAACCAACATTGTTTTAGAGTGTTATTTTGGAAACCTCAGCTTCATCTGTAAGCAAGATATTCATGTTTGTAGACTCTTTACTAACATGATTTTTCATGAACAATGCATTTGTTCAGGGAATAAGGAACCTCATTGCAAAGTGTACACTCTTGTTACATTATCTAGCGTGCTACTAACATTTGTTCATTATTTGTCCATGTTATCTAATGCATTAAGTATTGTGTTAGTTAACACATCAATATCTGTTTAGTAAGGGTGTAACGATACGCGTATTCGTATCGAACCGTTCGGTACGAGACTTTCGGTTCGGTACGCATTACGAACCGAACGATTCGGACTAATATCTAAAAAGATAATAAGTGTACAGAATATAATGTTTTCAGTGTAACAACGCTCAACAAGGCACCCCAAATGACGTGACAGGCAACATGCTGCTTTCTCCGCCCACCTCCAAACACCACTTCAGTCAGGCACATGCTGCAGTAGCTCGCTAAATGGCTATAACCAACAGCGGATGTGGCGTTTGGGAGCACTTTGGTTTCTCTAAGTTATGAAGGTGATGGCAAACGAGGGGTGGATAAAAAAAAAAACAATGAGATCTGCTATGACAGTAAGCTATTTTAGCGGTAATATTTGAACATGTCAACTCATTTATACTGACATCACGGAATCACTAACTGCAACTATCGCCAGCATTCAGACAGGCCTTTTCTACAGATTCGAACAGGGCAAAACAAATCCCCGAGGCGATCGGTACATTTATAGCTGTGGATATGAGACCTTAATCGGTAGTAGAAATTTCGGGTTTTAAGAAAATGTTAAATGTAATAGAGCCTCGTTACATTATTCCTTCATAAGCTCATTTCAGTCAGAAAATAATTCCTGCTTTCAGATCCACAGAAATGGCAGGTGACAGTCAAATCAAGCAGAGAGCTGAGACCTATGATAACTTTAAAGACGATATTTAGCTTGTTTCGCATTAATGTAGATATATAATTATATTATTAAATAAAACGAATAGCATTATTATTTTTAATCATCATCATTAATAATTAATAAACTAAAAATAATTTGACAGCTTCAGCTGTTCACATCAACATGACCGGCACTTTCGGACTTCAGCACCATGCATCTTTAGCATGAATTGAAATAGACTTTCCTTCCTAAAGGAAAAAAATACAATAATATTTAAAATTCCAAGGCGATTATAGTCATGTATTCGCAATTTCACATAAATCAGCATGCAAAAAAATAATTATTTCCATTACGCTCTCTCTCTCGCTCTTTCTCTCTCAGCACAGCAGCAGCAGTTCATGCGCGCTGGCACTACCATACACAGCCACATCTCAAAGCAAATTAATTTGCAACTTTGTTGCATAAAAAAATAGGCTAAATAACAAAATTTAATTAACAAACAAATAAAATAAAATGATTTGTAAAAATAAAACTACAGAAAAAAGAAAATGAAAAGAACTGAAACCAGCTCAAATGTTCTGTTCTGGAATAACAGGTGTTGCAATCAAATTAATTCGATGGAATAATTAACACAGACAGGCGCATTTTTCAGAAAAATAGCCTATTTTGTTTAATTTAAAAATATGTCAGGCCTATATTTATTATGTAGGCTATATATTTTTTTAAATAGCCTATATTAAATTACCATTCATTTTGGCTTCAACAAATTATTGAACAGATTATTAATAACTTATCAAAGAACATTTTACTGAGCTCAGTGAAAAGTTTGTAGGCTAATATTAAAGCCATGGCTGCGGCGCGTCGGCAAAAGTTTCTATTATCAGACAAACAATAAACACATATCCCAAAGCGCAACATTTTGTTAAGATTTTAGCAAATACAGAGATGACACTTATGATGATGATCAGACCTGAAGCCGCGCGCTCAACTGAAAAACCCGACATGGATAAATGCCTTCACTGCATACACTCACGCGCGGGCGGTAAGTTCTCCGTCCGCCTCCCGTCTGAAAGGACCTTAATGCATTGTTTCTTCTGTGTGAAGATAAATATAATTTAATTGGCTTTTATCCATTTATATTATATGCACATATGCAGTCCTGCTGATAATGACATGGAACTATCGAACCACCTGAAGTCAATATCAAATCCTGCCCAGTTGCGGAGTCTTGTATGAAATAATTTCGGTCTCAGTGTCTATTTAGCTGTAAGAGCGCGGTGACTTGCATTGCTTTGAATTATTTTCTAAGATAAAACATAATGCAAATAAAGTAGGTAGGTTATTAAATAAGGTTTTAAAAATCAGCCGGAAGTTAAGGCCTATTAAATACGTTTAAAAATAGTTCAATAAATGAGCAAATAAGAATCATAACACTGTTGCGCCCCCTTATCTGTTGGCGATCTCACTGGGGGACGATATGGCGATCTGAAAATTATATTGCCCAACACTAGCCGTGAGATAGCGTTGGTCTGATATAGCATATGGTCTGTTTATCACGGAAGCTGACTTAAACGGATCGTTTATAAGAATGAGCGATTATTAGATTAATTGATCGTTAATTTAAATGATCATCGATCACGGTTTTTGTAAAAACTGACATCCCTAGTTCAAAGTAAAAAAAAAAAAGAAGAGAGATCATGCTTTTATGATGTTAGTTTTAATACATTAAAAAGATTTCAATCAGAGAAATCCTCTGGCTTTTTTCTTTTTTTTTGCTGTATCGAAAACATACCGAACCGTGACACCACTGTATCGTATCGAACCGAACCGTGATTTTTGTGAACCGTTACACCCCTACTGTTTAGTTAACATTAACAGAGATTTAGTATTGCTGAATAAATGTGTTATCCATTGTTTTGTTGTATTAACTAATCATTAAAAAAAAATATGTTGGTGTATGTTTAATTAAGCTACTGTAATTAAGCTGTTAGTGTAAAGAGATGCATTGGAATATGAGTAAGCTGACATTAACAAATATGTAATGCTGAAAAAAGGTTGTTGTTTATCATTAGCTCATGTTTTTGTTAATGTTTGTTACATTAACAAAAAAAAAGTAATGCTTGACAAATGTGTTGTTCATTGTTGTTTCATGTTAACTAATGCATTAACTGACTTTAACTAATACAAGCTTATTGTAAATGTACAGCTTATTGTAAATTGTAAAACTAGAGTCTGCACTAAATGATCTATGAGATCTGTGATATCTACAGTATTTGAAACATAGTTTAAAGTGACTGCACAAGTTACTTTGATTTTGTTTTATTTGGTGGTGTCATAAAACGTCTAGACAGGAGGAGTTCCTGTCCCAGTCCAAATGCACAGTTAAAAAAGTCTGCATTTTAATGTTTTTTTTCCTACTATTTCTTTCTTTCCCATTATTCAAACAGCCTACTGAAGACAGAAGGCTGATGGCAAAACCACAGAGTGAAAAAATATATATATATAATATAATAATATGAAAGACAAGCACATAATCTTTCTCAATGAAAGCATATGCAGAAGAAATAAATATCCTTTTAATAACAATTTAACAACACTAATTAATTAGTAAGTTATTAGCATGTTTATTTAATAATATACAGTATTGTCTGTTATAAATCACATATTCTACAGGTTCATACACTTGCTTTAATATTATGCTTTTCTTAAACGTAACTACTACCTTACTAAGTGAAATTTATTTATAAACTCGAGAGGATCACGTGCTTATGATTGCTAGCAGCTGGACCCACATTATCCAAATCACCATGCACCAATCAGAGGATCCCTACTATAAATACCCTGGGTTTCATATCACCGCTATCTTCGCTTTGAAAAATCTCCCCTTCCACCCCTACTCCTCCTCTTTTCTAGATGGGTGACACGGTGGCCCAGCACTTAGCGCTGTTGCCTCACATCAAGAATGTCAATGGTTCTAGGCTTTACCAAACCAGCGGGCATTTTCTGTGCGGAGTTTGCATGTTCTCCCCGTGCTCACGTGGGTTTTCCCTGGGTCCTCCAGTTTCCTCCCACCGATTAAAAACATGCAACCCAAGTTATTGATTTAGAATTAAATATAGAATTGCTCCCTATCTAGTACCTATCTTGTTAAAGAGAACTACTATCTGCTCTTCAATCACTACGATGGGGGAGTTCTCGAGATCTACCTGAGCTCGATCTCCCCTCTCGCTTTGCAACGGGTGGGAGCCCCGGGCTCGAGGATCTCATGAGCTCAGGGCTCTCTCCCGGGACAGCATGCCAAACAAGCTTTATAATTAATCATCAGCTAAGTGTGAACTCTTGAACTACTAATATGAAGCAATTTGAGGCTAAGCTTCTTTCTTTACAGGAACTCATGCAAAAAAAAAAAAATAACAAGAAGATCCTAAAGATCCATACACTTTTTACACTAAAAACAAGATGCTGTATAAACAATGAAATCATCATGGCATATGACGGGTTGAGCTACCTGGGGCTCTCATATGGCCACCCGCTACACCTCTTGAGCTGAGGAGGAACACATGCACAGAGGAGAGGGTGAACATATTGACTCAGAGGCAATTAACATGCTCAGTATGGGAGACAATGTGTTCAGTCGGGGATGCCAGTGCTCTTCTAGCACATGCAAATATCTAAAAATTGTTGCATAATATCTGGAGGTGTAGCCTAGGGGTGGAGTCAGAATGGGAGAAAACAATCCTCTCCCCTCTAAATAAATAGTGTTAACCTGGTGTTGTTGTGAAAATTGTGCATTTTATTATTAAATCTGGAACCCCTTCTAGATTAAGCATCTCTCTTCATTGAAATCAATACCTGATTGCGTAATCCAAGCCATTTCTCCTTCAAATAATATCCCTACTACACAATAATTCACCTAATAATCTATGTACTGGCAAATGAGATGAGGCAATCTGGCAGGGATACTTGTTTTAGGCCAGTACTGACTTCTTGCTTCCAATACTGACTTTATGGCCATCACCAAGTAGACTAAATGTAGGCAATTATATAAGTTGTGTGTTTGAATAACAGACATAATTTGAAACAGCAATAAATGAAGTAAAACAAAAAAAATATAAATAACTAAATAAATAAATAAATATATATATATATATATATATATATATATATATTTTTTTTTTTTTATTAACAGTTCTGTCTGGTTCTTGAATCTGAAGGGCTGATAGCCGTGCAATATTCTGCCAGTAACAGCACTCACCAGCCCCTTCACCCTTGTGTATTACTCCGCCCAGATACAGTGACAAGCAGAGAACACTCCACAGTTTGACAAATATTGCAGCTGTTGGACAACATAATGTACTTTTGAGGATTTTTTGGGCTAGTATGTAGTTGTTTAGATTGCAAATATGCAGTTTAATAATAATTATAGTGCCTTTTTTCAATATTTAAAATATCTAAGAGACAGCGCATCAGCAGCCATTAGCCTGTCATTGAGTAGAGCAAAGACGGTTGACGTTGTCCATCCACAAGATGGTGACAGAGACCGCATAATAAGAAAAACAGAATAATTTCTAACTACAGCTGATCAAATCCTTATTAAACAGGTAGTGACATTCTAAGCCAATCTCTCTCTTTTGTGTGTTGTAGTGCTGTATTTATACTATAGTAATTGTAGTGTATTGAGTGCGAGATGACTCGCATATCAGGAATGTATGTATTTTGTGTTGGCTCTTTGTATAAAATTATTTATTTTTTGGTTGGCCATCTGTTTGTTTCTAATGCGTCTCCTGTTACTGCATACTAGTTCAGTAAAAAGAAAGAAAGAAGAAATGCCTGCATGTGTTTAGCGTTTTTTCCTATCACAAACACCACTGTAATCTGGTAGTGTTTGCTTTGGCTTTTTCGGGGTAAATTATTGTCATCTCCCATTTGCAACAGAGAAATACTGGGACATGTCTCTAGACTGATGGCATTTCATGCCGTTCAGCCTTGTAATCTTAATGTGAGCAAAATCACCTGTTTTGTCTTCACTTTAGACATTACGCTAGAGAATTATTCAAATGCTAGCTCTAAAGTGACACTAAATGGCGGAAGAAAGTAGTTCCTCTCACAACAGGGTTTTTAGACTCTCATATATGATTTTTATTATATATATATATATATATATATATATATATATATATATATATATATATATATATGAGAGTCTAAAAACCCTGTTGTGAGAGGAACTACTTTCTTCAGGATAATTGTGTATATATATATATATATATATATATATATATATATACACACAATTATCCTGTCGAACTGTTGTATAAATGCAATATCACACTAATAGCAGTGCGATACAGCTGTATATCATCACTGGTGGGACACTAAGGCAATGTACGCCTCTCACCAGCTACTCGTGTGATATTATTCACACACACACACACACACACACACACACACACACACACACATATACAGTATATATATATATATATATATATATATATATATATATATATATATATATATATATATATATATATATATATATATATATATACTGTATATAAAATGCCTTTCAACATTAAAAAAAAAAATTCTTTGAACCATTCCAGAAAACACAATTATAACACATTGCAATATTTCATCTTTATTTTACAAGTAATTTAAATTGAAGAAACATGGGGAATCACGTGCTCCACATTTTCAGACAGCCGTCACAGTCTCTTAGTGATTGTGTTTTTTTAACCAGGCGGGCTATATAATCTGCTGAAGCGCTGTCAATTATTATAGGTGAAACAAGCTACAATATAAAATAACATATGGGTCACTTAAAAGACAAAATAATGTTTTCACATTTTATTAATATCAAAATTAAATGAAAAGCCTGAAGAAAATGCAGGATATTATCACAATATGCAACATACGGGATAAAATTATCTGCTTTACACTTACTTAGCTACCTATCAGTGGCTACCTATCAGTTATCATTTTCAATAAATATAACAATTTGTTTATTATTATTATTATTATTATTATTATTATTATTATTATTATTATTGTTATTATGCAACTTTTATTCTAAAAAATAACAAACAATCCTAAATGTAACTGAAAAACAATGTTAAGACACAACTGAAGTAATATTCCCAGACATTTGCATGAATATTAATGACAGTTCTATAGAATACAAAAAAATATATGTTTTATAGAATTATCTGTTGTCTTAGACTCATGGCCGAGAATTAATAATGTTAATTCGAGATTTAATTAATGTCTTGGTTTCCTCCCTGACTCATTATTCCTTCTTACTGCTTCATAGCCATGCTTAGTCAAAGTATCATCATCATCATATTAAATAAACTTTAGTTTTGTCAACTTGCATGTCGATGCATATCGTTGTGCATGTAAACAATCAGGATCAGGAGCAACGCGTGTGAGGCGTGTGCACACATGCATCAATTTGTTTTCACCAGCGTTGTTTCGATTGCACAAAAAGAGTAACAAACTTGCGCATGCAAAAGACGCCAAACGTGAATGGCCCTAACGCCTTTATTCTTGGATAACCGCTCTATACACTTGCATAAAGTAATTCTTATCTCAAAGCTTTTCCTGGGGCACTTTTTTTTTTGTCCACCCTGGGCGATCGGCCATATTGCCCATTCCTAAATCCGCCACTGACCTCAATGGTAACAATCCATCAATTGCTGTTATTTTAAATTATAGCTAGTTATACATAGTTTTAAAAATATATATTTCCTAATATGTAAAAATGTTTGAGAACGCGAAGGGTGCAGCAGTCAAAAAATTGTGGGAAGTATACAGGCACTTGCCCAACAACATGTACTGAACAACATGTACTGAATACTGTTGGAAATTGATTACTAATGCCCTACACCACTCTGGTACAACAGAGTTTACTGTAATTAATTCATTTTCTAAGGTGTTTCTCCCAACAGTTAATACAAACCTATTATAGATCTACCATAAATGAATACACAAAAAGACGAATGAATGAATGAATGAATGAATGAATGAATGAATGAATGAAACAGCAATTGTCATACTGACTCATGATGAATGTTGCATCTGTTATTAAATGAAGCTTGCATTCTTGTGCAGTCTCAGGAGAGCAGGTAATTAACAGAAAGAGGCACATCAGAGTAAAACACAAAGAGAGCTTATCTGAGCCCCTACACAGCTCTCCCTCGAGATCATGGGACAAACAGATTTAGAAAGAATCTGCAGAAATCCCCCTAGTAATTTTGCCCCAGCTAACAAGAGTGCTGCTGTGCAGTAGGCAGTGCATTGATTTGATGGCGATTCAGATGATGGCACACCTGCTGTGTTAGCAGTTGCCTCTAAATGTGTCCACTTTCTTTGCCATTATCCTCATCTATTGCTCAGTTTAGGGTATGACAAAAAAAAATGTTTTAACAGCACATTTATCAAAGGTTACTGTGCAGAGAGATTACGCCCTCGGAAATGTTAAAGTACAGTATATCTGAGGTGCAGTTTGAGGATGCTCATTGATACTTTTTCTATCTCTTACACAACGGGCTGGAAATTCAGGCGACCCAGTGAGAATGAGGTTTGAGATACAATATGTTGAGAATGCAGAGAGCGACAATGCTGCTGATAGGTTCATTGTTGAGACTGGCCTTGCAGTACTAGAAGGGCACAAAGCCTCATCTGGAGAAGAAGAAACACAATGATGCTGTTTAACTTGGTCCTGATACATGAGGACAGATGTGTCTTCTGTGAAACGAAAGGAACAGGTTGAATGAAGGTTAGCATAAAGAAAGGTAAAGTCCAGCTTATTGTGAGTCTTAAGTTTTAAATCTATTTAAAGTTGGAGTATGTAACTTTTTTTATACTTAACTAAATTTATTTAATAAACATATTACTGTGAATCACTAAAAGGAATACTATTGGGGCAAATTTAAGTCTACCACAGTGCTGTAGTTCATTATCTGCATGACTCAAAACCATAAACAGAGGGAAGTTAGTGCTATAGCATTCATATACATGTCAATTCAAAAGATTTTTAATGCAAAACTGACACATGTATATCTTCTTCACAATGCAGATTTACAAGTATTATATAAACCGAGCTTTGTGCTTCACTCGAGTTCTAGTCTCTATGTAAAGCATTATCTTTCACATGCACAAAATATGTTTGACAGTGTGGTTGAGGAGTGGATTCTTTTTTGAAACAATATAAATGGCAAATTTGAAATAAATATGAATGAATCAAGGAAGGAAGAAAGGATGGAAGAAAGGACGGAATGGAAGGAAGGTAGGAACGAAAGAAGGAAGGAACAATGGAACAAGTTGAATGACTGACTTTCGTTTACTGGTGTTCATGCTCAGGATAAGAATCAAACAGACATAAATTACTTTGCCAAAAGTTTTGGGACACCCCTTCCAAATCATTTAATCCAGGTGTTGCAATCACTTCCATGGCCATCGATGTATAAAATGAAGCACCTAGGCATGCAGACCGATACTACAAACATTTGTGAAAGACTTGGTCACTCTCAAGGGCTCAGTGAAATCAAGCATGCTACCGTGATAATCGTTCTACAGGGTCAATAGCTGCAGGCCTCCAAGCTTCAGGTGGCCTTCAGATTAGCTCAAGGGCATTGCATAGAGAGCTTCATAGAATAGGTTTTCATGGCCGAGCAGTTCCTAACATCAACATCACTTCTCTGTCTAGAAATCCAATGGACAAGCCTGGGTTTGGCAGTTGCCCGGAAAACAGTACTTGCCCAATTGCGTTGTTCCAGAAGTACCCAGCAAGCAGTTTTTTTTTTTTTTTAAAGATGTCTAATAGACATCTAAACATAGTCGTCTTGGCTAAAACAAGGCTAAATTTGGGCTGTCAGTGAAAATCTAATAGACATCTAAGAATAAGCCAAAACTAGACTAGTCATCAAATAAACAGACAGATCAGACAGACTTTATATGTGTAGTCATTCATTTCTATTTGATGACTAGTTATTTTTGGGCTATTCTTAGATGTCTATAATATTTTCAGAAGTTTAGTCTTGTTATAGCCAAGCAGTCTTCGTTTAGATGTCTACACTGTAAAACCCAAAAAGGTTAAGGTAACTCAAAGCATTTGAGGAAACCAATTGGAACAAACCATTTAAGTTCAAAAACTAATCCTATTGAGTACTATGAACTTAATCTATTTGAGTAAACGAAGCAATCTGAGCACAGTAAAACCCAATAAATGAAGAGAACTCAAACCAACTGAGTGCTGTAAAACCCAATCAGTTAAAGCAACTCAAATCATTTGAGAAAACCTATTGCTACAAACCATTTGAGGTAACAAAAAAAACTAATCTATATGAGTACTTTGAACTTACTCCATTTAAGTTGAAGTAATGAGGAATTTAATTAACTCGTTACCTTTAACACTGAGTTCAAAACTCTTTTCAAATGAGTAGAATTAACTTTCAGTCAATTTTGAGTTAACATTTGAGATGACATTTGGTGGAGGGAGATTATGTAGTAGGGTTGATTTTCAGGGGTTGGGCTTGGCCCCTTAATTCCACTGTAAGAAACTCTTAATGCTTCAGCATACCAATACATGTCAAACTATTTCCTGCTCTCAACATTATAAGAACAATTAGGAAACGTCCCTTCCTGTTCAAACATGACTGCACACCAGTGTACAAAGCAAGGTCCACAGAGAAACGGATGACCGAATTTGGTGTTGAGGATCATGACTGGCCTGCACACAGTCCTGACTCAACCCGAATTAAAACCTTTGGTGCAAATGTAGTTGAGCCAAAACTACAAGTCGAACATCAGTGTCTGACCTTACAAATGCACTTGTATAAGAATGGTCCACATTTCCAATAAACACACTTCTAAATCTTGTGGAAAGGCTTCCCAGGAGAGTCAATGATGGCCAACTCCATTTTAAACCTTATATTAAGATTCTGATGTCATCAAAGTCTGTGTGCATGTAAAAGCATATGTCCCAAAACTTTTGACAAATATATTGCATCTACCCATTAATAAAACTAGACATGTCAGTGGATGCTTAATATGTCAAAATCAAACACTCCAAAATAGAGTTTTCTGCTCTCTTTATTGCCTAAAGACAATAACTATAGAGGGTCATTACTGTGATGCCTTCCCCTTTCATCCAGCAGCCATCAGAGGGTAATGAATCCTACCAAAGACCTGTTTGTGTAGGTGCTCTTTATGGGATGTCAGTGATATGACAGGCTTGTGCATCTGACAAATTTCCTAGGATGCCACTGACAGCCGTTGCTATGAGCCAGTCTGATGGACAGCAACTAGATCTTATCGGCGAATGGCTATCAAGCGGTGCGACAAGCCTCTTTATCTCCCAGCCACACATTCTCCCCTATGACTGAGCCCTGAGGTGGAGTGGAGGAGGGAGAGAGAGAGAAAAGGAGAGAGAGAGAGAGAGAGAGAGAGAGAGAGAGAGAGAGAGAGAGAGTTATTCAGGTTTAACAATATGATTATTTGTATACTCCTACTTCACAATTCTGAAAACATATAACCACTAATATAATCACATTACATTTATACAAATAAAACACAATTAAATACAAATGTTTTTTCCAAAACTTTTAAAATTGTAAAATCATTTATTGTAATCACTCACATCCAAAATAAAGTTTTGCTTACATATGTTTGTGTGCACTGTTTATATTTAAATACACAAATACATGTATATATTATGTATACATGTACAGTTGAAGTCAGAATTATTAGCCCCCCTCAAATATTAGCCCTGCTGAATTATTTTTTCCCCAATTTCTGTTTAACAGAGAGAAGATTTTCTCAACACATTTCTAAACATAATAGTTTTAATAACTCATTTCTAATAACTGATTTATTTTATCTTTGGGGCAACCCAGTGGCGCAGTAGGTAGTGCTGTTGCCTCACAGCAAGAACGTCGCTGGGTCGCAGGTTCGAACCTCGGCTGGGCTGGGTCAGTTGGCGTTTCTGTGTGGAGTTTGCATGTTCTCCCTGGGTTCGCGTGGGTTTCCTCCGGGTGCTCCGGTTTCCCCCACAGTCCAAAGACATGCAGTACAGGTGAATTGGGTAAGCTAAATTGTCCATAGTGTATGAGTGTGAATGTGTGTGTGGAAGTTCCCAGAGATGGGTTGCGGCTGGAAGGGCATCCGCTGCGTAAAATCGTGCTGGATAAGTTGGCGGTTCATTCCGCTGTGGCGACCCCGCAAGGGACAAAGCCGACAAGAAAATGAATGAATGAATGAATTTTATCTTTGCCATGATGACAGTAAATAATATTTGACTAGATATTTTTCAAGACACTTCTATACAGCTTAAAGTGACATTTAAAGGCTTAACTAGGTTAATTAGGTTAACTAGGCAGGTTAGGGTAATTAGGGAAGTTATTGTATAACGAGGGTTTGTTCTGTAGATTATCGAAAAAATATATAGCTTAAAGGGGCTAATAATTTTGACCTTAAAATGTTTTTTAAAAAATTAAAAACTGCTTTTAATCTAGCCGAAATAAAACAAATAAGGCTTTCTCGAGAAGAAAAAAATATTATCAGACATACTGTGAAAATGTCCTTGCTCTGTTAAACATCATTTGGGAAATAAATAAATAAATAAATAAATAAATAAATAAATAAATAAATAAATAAATAAATAAACTCAAAAGGGGGCTAATATTTCTGACTTTAACTGTATGTGCATTTGTGTGTGAGTAGGTAATACTGAGCGCAAATAAAACCAATTTTTGAGTCAGTTAATCACAAATTATTAATGTTGATGTTAAACAAACTGATTATCATCTTGAAAGCTACTGTACACAGCCCTCCACAGCCATATCACCCTGCAGCCCAAGACCGGTTACTCACTGAAGCTAAGCAGGGCTGAGCCTGGTCAGTACCTGTATGGGAGACCACATGGGAAAAAACTAGGTTGCTGTTGGAAGTGGTGTTAGAGAGGCCAGCAGGGGGCGCTAAACTTGTGGTCTGTGTGAGTCCTAATGCCCCAGTAAAAGTGAAGGGGACACTACACTGTCAGTGGGCGCCGTCTTTCGGATGAGACGTTAAACCGAGGTCCTGACTCTCTGTGGTCATTAAAAATCCCATGACACTTCTCGTAAAGAGTAGGGGTGTAATCCCGGTGGCCAGAGTCCCTCAATCGGCCCTTACCCATCATGGCCTCCTAATCATCCCCATCCACCGAATTGGCTCTATCACTGTCTCTTCACTCCACTAATAGCTGGTGTGTGGGAAGCGCACTGGCGCCGTTGTCCTGTGGCTGCCGTCGCATCATCCAAGTGGATGCTACACACTGGTGGTGGTGTGGAGAGACCCCCCTCATGATTGTGAAGCGCTTTGGGTGTATGGCCATACACAATAAATGCGCTATATAAATACACATTACATTACATTACTTACATGCCATATTTCACAGAAATATATAAGTCTATTTCTTCAGGGTCTGTTTATCTTTTCATTCCAATCAAGTAATGTACTAAACATATTATTTTCCTTTTTTGCAAATGAATGAATGAATGAATTTCACAGATATACTCACAAATCTCAGAACCAAAGCCAAAACTGGAACAAATTTAACATATACAAATATATAAATAAACAAACAAGATCCAAGTCCAATAATTAGTACATCCAAATTATTTTATTTTTATTGGTATTAAATAAAATGGTAATAAACATGATAAATCAAGACAAACATAAATAAAAGGAAGTTGACATTTTGTAGTTGCAATAAATCATTTGAATTTAAATGTATTATCATTCTATTCAAAAATATGTTCGGTTACTCTAATTTAAATTGATTTAATTGTTTAATAAAATTCAATCTGTATTGGCTATATTCAGCCTGATCTCACGAGGAAACGTAAGTATTTTACGTTTTGTCAGTTTAGTGACTAATTCATACGAATTTGTATGAGTTGAGTCGTATGAAAATGTACGATTTTAAAAAGGAGGCGTGGCACCTAACCCCACCCCTAACCCCAAACGTCATTGGGTGATAAGCAAATCGTACTTATTTGTACGAATTAGATCGTACGAATTCATATGAATTAGCCACTAAATCAAAAAGTTACGAATTGCCGTGAGATTGCTATATTCACTGAAGAATTCATAAAAAAGATGAAGATGTACAAAAGAAGATGTACTCATTTATGCTTGTATATACACGTATAGAAGCATACGTGAGCACATCCCCTTTTGAAAATGACAATTTTTATTAATACCATAGTGAATATAGTCAATATAGTTTGATGAATTCAAACAAAACAGTTTTATTAAACAGTCAGATCAACTTAAATTGGAGTTTGGTAACCTAACATATTTAGGAATGAAGTTGACTTCGAATAAAATAAGAGAAGAGTGAAGGAAGGAGAGAGAGATAAAGGAAGTGAGGCATTGGGAAGGATGGAAAATAAGACAAACTTGCCATTTTTAAAATGTTCTTTAAAAATAAAATAAGGATGTATGATTCATTACCCTTGTGATAATGAGTAGACACTGAACATATGCCACAGTAGTTTCTCATCAGTTTAAATGAAATTAGCATTTACAAACGTGCATGCAGTGGTAACACATGTGAGTTTCTAAAGCAGCATTAAATTGAGCTTAAAACACCCTATTTTCACAAGATTTATTTGGGTTTGGGCTTATATAGATTCTGGCTTATAAAGAATCATTATCTCTGGATCAGGACTTTACAATTATTATGATAATTCACAGACCTTGGTTATCATGATGGCCTCTGCTCTTCATAAGAGCTGACTGACCTGCAGATAATATCACTATAATTATACTAAAGCAAATGCGGCAAAGATGAAGTTTTCAAGCATCAAAACAATACAATTTTAAAATGATTTATTATGGGGCAGCACGATTGCTCAGTGGTAAGCATTGTAGCCTCACAGCAAGAAGGTCACTGGTTTGAGTCCCGGCTGGGCCAGTTGGCATTTTGGTGTGGAGTTTGCATGTTCTTCCCGTGTTGGTGTGGGTTTCCTCTGGGTGCTCCAGTTTCCCCCATAGTCCAAAGGCATGCGCTATAGGTGAATTGGATGAACTAAACTGGCCGTAGTGTAGGAGTGTGTGTGAGTGCAAGAGTGTAGGGGTATAAAATAATAAGCTGAAGGAAAATGAATGAATTAATTTACAAAAAAAAAAAAAAACCTTCAATCAGAATCGCCACAGTGGAATGAGCTGGCAATTCAAAAAAAATAATAAAAAATTCTTCAAAAGTATATTGTCTTCTGCTCTGAGAGAAAGTTACAAGTTTGCAGTGGCATAAAAGTGAATGTATTTTTGGTTAATGTATTCTCAAAGTGATCAATGATTCCAGTCCAAAGACTATCGGTGAATTGAATAAACTAAATTGTCCGTAGTGTATATATGTGTGTGTGTGTGTAAATGTGTGTGTATGGATGTTTCCCAGTACTGGGTTGCAGCTGAAAAAGCATCCACTGTGTAAAACATATGCTGGAAACCTCTGAAATAGAGACTAATGCTGTGGTCAAACTAGAGTTTGTGCGTGCTAAATTCTGTCGTACGGCTCTGCGAAAAGAGGCGGGATGAAACAAGATGATTAGCCATTAAAAAAAAGCGAGCAATTTGTCTGTTTTAAATTTCTGTCCAGAGAGGTCATGTTTTGATCTTCGATTGGTCTCACGCAAAAAAACAAACCAAAATCTAGTCATTGTGTGGCAACTTTAAAATCTGGTGTGATGATACTGACAAAACAAAAAAATTGAAAGAAAGAAAGACATGCTAGTTCTATTGAGATGTCCTGAAGCACCCCAGATTCAGCACCGTTTGTCATCCACTGACACACAATATGAGATAAAGGGATTATTTTTGTTAAACTGACAGCAATTGTTGTTTATGAATTACCAGAACACCTTACGTCAAATGTATTGTCCTGAAATCAGGCAGATACTGTGTAGTCAAAACAAAACATAAACGAGTTCAAATAATAGAAACAAGTTAAAAATATTGACCTTATTCTTCAATGCGGAAGTGCGCTCGTTTTTGTGATTGTTTTAGAACTTCCGATTTAGTTGCCTATGAGAGAAATGACTAGGAATAATAAACGGCTAAACGGTCAAAAACGGTCAAACTACTCACTCTACAAACAAGTGTTTGCATGATTATACAGACAAAATTGAATAATATAATAAGAAAACCTCAGTTTGCAACATCAAGCAGCAGAACGAGCTGTCTGTTTTTAACGTCTAAAAATGAATGGAAGTGAATGAGACCGGAAGTCTCGAGCCAAAATGATTCAAATGGCTGCGCCCGCTCGTACGCGTAGAATAAGGTGAAGACAGTTGCTTCATCAAATGCATTTAATCTCACATGTTTGCTGTTTAAGACAATGCCAGTTGATATGATGTCAATTGACCACCTTCATGTCAAAACAACACCAAACGGACAATGTGAATATAATGGCCCGTTTCCACTGAGTGGTATGGTACGGTATGGTTCAGTATGCTTTTATGCCCGTTTCTACTGTCAAAAGGTACCAAAAAGCGAACTGTATCATACCACTTTTTGGGTACCATTCCCAAAGCATACCTAGCACAACAAAAGGGTACCAAAAGGCGAAGCAAAATGCACAACTGAACACTATTGGTTTACAGAGAAGCATCACTAGCGCATGCACAAGCCAGGAGAATGAAAACAAAGTAAGCGTCATTTTTAAATACACAGCCAAGACATTACATTGTAATATTACATATAATAATGAGCCATGGTCAACCCGAGCTCAAACAAACCTTGTCGTCATCTTGATGAACAGCCACGAAGCCAAGAGGAAGAGCAGAATCTACTCTGTGCCCCATTGTTGTTTACAAGGCCATCTAAAGCAAGAGCGGTTCCACTTTCTCAAGAGCGCTCATGTGCGCGTCTATATCTGAAATAAGGAACTTCTTGAGCTGATGATAATAATGTGCATTTGATTATTGAAGTGCTTCTGACATTTTTTTAGCAACCTAAAACACAAACAAACTGCCATGTTTAGCTATTATCATCACCTTTTGGACTATTATGAGCTTGGAATGACAAAATTACTTTCGAACAAGAGGTGAAGATTAAAGGTAAAGATGAGAGGTTTTGACTGCGGGCTATATGTTGCTTGTTGTTTTGTACCCAAACAAGGACTAAATGTATGCTGTGTGTAATCTTTCTGTAATTGGTAACATATCAGAGACTGTAAGGGTCTGTATGTGTTCATATATGTTGCATTTATTTATTTATTTTATGTAATTGCAGATGTTACAGTTGGTTATTTTGACCTATCATTGACCTGCAGTTATAATCAAATCCTGTTCATAGAAAGGTTAGTAATGAACATTTATACACAAGTATTTATGTGTATAAAGCATCTGTTTTGTGAGAAGTGCTTCTCGTATGATATGTAAACAACCCGTACAGCTTTACTTTGACATTTCCTCAAGCGAGAAGGACGTCGACTGAAACTTTCTGTCGTACACCACGACCACCATTGGTACCCTTTTGGCAGTGGAAACGCAAGCCTGATAAAGGTGACCCGTACCATACCACTCAGTGGAAACGGGCCATAAGAAAACGTGTCAGAAATCCATTACAAGATTTTCCTGTAATCAATTGTTGACGTCAATGTTAGATGTCAGTTTGATGTTTACAAGCATTGTAGGAATACAAAAATAAACTGTTATCTGGAATTGAAGCTTTTAGATAAATAAAACCTTTCTTACATTACATCATCATCAAACTGATTTGTATTTTTGACATGTTTTTTTGGAACCCAGGTTCATTCTGAAAACGTACTTCTATATACATTTCTGGAGAGCGCCAAATATGTCCCAGGAGCTACATTTTTTGCAGCTTTTGTTTTTGCGAATCCACCAGAGGCCGCTGTGTACGCTTTTTGAGATCTCTCACGAGTGCCATCCGCACCTGCTGTTCTCACATAAATCCACCAGTCGACTGACTGTTTGACTGATTGAATGACTGACTGACTGACCGATTGACTGACTCAACCTCCTCCTTCCCTAAACCCAACCAATAGTGTTTTAAAAAGCAGAGATTGACCGGCCCACCCACTTCCCTAAACCCAACCAATTTAAAAAGCAATGCAAAAAAAAAAAAACCCTCATCTGATTTTTACCACGTTTTACCACATTCTCATCGTGTTATTTACTTGTTTATTTTATTTTTTTGCTTCTGTTATTGTCTTACCTGCTTTCTGGAACCGTTCTTCACCAGATTCGAACCCTGTCGTAGTGGTCATCTCCTCTCAGAGTCTCAAGTTAACCGACGTACATGGCGAACTACTGGACAATTTGGTAACAAGCAGGAAAGCCGTCCATACAGAGGTAAGCAGTCAGCTGGTAAGCGCAAAAAAGAAATGCGTAATACCACCCCGTAGCATTCATTTTAAAGATTAAATGCAGCCATATGTACTTCTGGCTACATAATTCACAATCTCCCGAAATCTATATAGGGCTACGTTTTCAGAATGAGTTTTTTTCATGTAATTTTGACACCAAGGTGCCTGCTGGGTAACATTTTAGTGCCACACACATGGTTTTTCACTTCCAACCTCCTATGACCTGCAACAAGCAGGTAAATGAAACATTGCAAGATCTATTTTGAATAAAGGTACTTGCAATTCTAGCAAAATTCCCTGAAAATTCCCTGAACAAAAACCATTGCAATACGATTTTACAGAAATGTCACCCCATGTACATTTTCCCAATAAGCACGGGTTGCTAAAACACAGGTGCATGTTCCGATGTTCATATTTAAGGCAGCCCAGTTGAGAGCGTGATCAGACAAGCAGCAGAATAAGTAAGAAGATGAGTGCGAGTGTGTATTGTGCGTGTGGTCCCTTGACGGAGGACAGGCTGAGGCGCAGGACTTGTTTAACTGCTGCGCTAAGCATGTCAGATGGGCTCTATTCCCAGACTCCACTCTCTCTCTGTCTGCCTGTCATCTCATCTGTCTGATTCATTACATCTGTACACAAACAGCAAATCCCATATTCCTCCACCAATGAAGCACTTTTTATAATAACGACAAAGAGGATCAATTTTCCCCTTTCAGATGTGTCAGGGCTAATCTTTTAGCTTTTCCCTGCCCATCTGCGTCATTAACTTTTCTTTTCCTGTTGTGATCTTGTTGTTGTGGGGAGGAGTGTGTGCTCAAAAAAATCAAACATTCCCACCTTGTCAGCTATTAAAAGATCCACTTGCACCTCATCTTCAGCATGCCAGAGCAGAGGGAATTTATGTCAAACTGCTCCACCGAGCGAAAATGACTGCTCGTCTCTGGGGACAGGGGCGCGTCCTGTTGCTATGGATTTCATATCATGTGGCAAAGTTGTAGAATTTCACCAAGTGCACAGTTCTGTCTTAATACTAGCGATCAATGGATGATGGTATCCGCCTTTTAGTTTACATATTCTAGATCAGGGGTTCCTTTTTAGCCCGCGACCCCCATTATAACAATTCCAGTGACTCGCAACCCCCACTGTCCTCGAAGGTGGTTATACTGTAAACATACAAACATTGCACACTACGTGCACACACACCAATAGGAACTATATACAGTGCTTAGCATAATTGAGTACACCCCATTTTGAAAATGAATATTTTTATATCTCAGTAAATATAGGCAATATATTTTGGTGCATTTAAACAAAACAGTTTTATTAAACAGGTATATTTATTAAAATTATATTTTAGTCACCAAATATATTCAGAAATTGAAAGATAATACAATTAAATTCAAGCAAAATCTTGCAAAAAATAATTATAATCTACAAAATTCCAACTAAAATTTTCAATTTTATTTTGCTTCTCTTGATTTTTCCTATTTTTTAAATTTGTATTTAATATTTTTCTATAACATATACATTTGGGTGTACTAGTTTTTGGACCATTACTAAGTTATTTTGTTAGATAAGCTCCAGATTTGGCTTCAGTACTGACTAATCTAACGTATATGCACAAATTTTAATATGCACAAATAGCTTCCTATTTGTTAGGAGTGTATGCTGAGCACTGTAAACATGAGCAATACAATTGCAAACATTGACAATACAAAAAATAGATCATCCTCCATGTTCAGTTGTGGCCTTTTTTTTTTATGTACCTGAGTGCGTAAAGGTGTCAAAGTTTAACAATGTGCCATAAAATCAATCTGCTGCATCTGACACTATTGCTGTGTCATTAATATAACGTAAACAACCCAGGGGATGCAATCCAACAGAAAAAAATTAATTAAATAAAAGGCTGATGGCTTTTTATTTCCACGTTGTTTTTATGTAACTATTAAATAGTATTTTATCTTCTGTATATGTCATGAATAAATAACGGTTTATTATTTAATAACCCCCCCCCAATAACAGTTCATACCACTGTGATGCATTCAATCGTGCCAGTCAATGGTAGGAAAAATATCATTCAGCAGTCTGAAACTGGCAGTTCTAGAGCACCGATTGACATCTTAAGTATTCCCAAAACATGTCTCTTGTAAAATATGTGTTTATATCGGCATGTAGCCTAAAAGAGGAAAAAAAAAAATTAGGCTACATGCCCCCCCCCCCACCCCCCCCCCCCCCCCCCCCCCATCATCATCATCAATGTATAATTTGATTATAATAATCATAATTTCATTATGTGTTTGATAATTGCCGTAACACCATGCATTAGATAACTGGGATTTTTAACATGGTCTAACGATCAATAATAGCAATAATCAACAATAGCATTTATTAATTTTCATGCATGCATTATTTGTATATTTACTAATATTTTGTTTGATTTGGTCACACTTTAATTTAAGGTACACCTCCTGATATTGATAAACCATTAACTAAGACTTTTAGCTCAATGAAATACTACTTTAATGCTTATTAGTTAGTAGTTGGGTTTAGGTATTTTAATATCTGTATCTGTTAACATTAATCAGTGAAATGAAAATGGTAACACTTTACAATAAGGTTGTATTAGTTAATGTTAGTTAATGCATTTACTAGCATGAAAAAACAACGAACATTACATGTATTGCAGTATTTTATGTTAGATAACATTAGTTAATGGAAATGCAGTCATTCGTTGTTAGTTCCTGTTGACTCACTGTGCATTAAATAATGTTAACAAACATGGATTCAGAATTTAATAATGCAGTAAATGTTGAACTATGAATAATAAATGATGTCCAAGTATTGTTTAGTTCACGTTAGTAAACACATTAACTAATGAAACCTTATTGTAATGTGTGACCCAGGAAACTAACATGAATGAGTAATGAACACGTTTATTTATACAAACTATTTAGAAAGATTAATAAACTTGACTTAACATGAATTGCTCCTTAATGTTAGCTAGTACATTAATACTAACTACTATTATGTACTCATTTTTTCGTAAAACTTTAATCTAAACTAAAATAAATAAAATAAAATTACATAAAATAAAATCTATATCATAAAATGTATATATTTAAATAATTCAATTTATAAAATATATAATGACAGACGATAAGATAAGATAATATAAGATAAGGGTGGCACAGTGGCTCAGTGGCTAGCAATGTCTCCTCACAGCAAGAAGGCCATTGGTTTGAATATCAGCTGGGCCAGTTGGCATTTGTGTGTGGAGTTTGCATGTTCTTCTCGTGTTCGCATGGATTTTCTCTGGGTGCTCCAGTTTCCCCCACAGTCCAAAGACCTGCCTTAGGTGAATTGGGTAAACAAAACTGTCCGTAGTGTACGTGTGTGTGTGTCTGTGTGTGTGAATGAAAGTGTATTGATGTTTCCTAGTACTGGGTTGTGACTGGAAGGGCATCCGCTGCGTAAAACATACGCTGGAATAGTTGGCGGTTCCTTCCGCTGTGGTGACCCCTGATAATTAAGGGACTAAGCTGAAAGAAAATTAAATGAAGATAAGATAAGATAAGATGTTGTGGAGATATATCAGATTAAAAGCATGCCGGTCTCCCAGTAACGACAAAAACAGAGGAGTAAAGCAAAACATGGTCATCTTTGGTCAAACAACCCTAGCGGATGATGATGACAATATGACTGTGATAACAGGGACAGATTGCAAAAGGGAATAACAGTAGACAGCAAACAGCTGCGTGACACAGTTCTGAATGTCTCCAACAGCAGTCAGTGCCAAAAGACAAGATTACATGGCTAAAACAAAGGCGGTATGGCAGCAATACATTCCAAAACGCAGAGCTGTCATGTGGTCTTACAGCAACCCACAACAAACTGTTCACATTCACAATGACAGAGAGCACATCTGACCGTCCTGAATTTGTGAAATCAAAGGCCGCGTTCACAGCTGCAGAGCACGGTGTCAGTCCTGTTTAACAGTGCTAAATATGGCCATGGTCAAAGTGATCCACGTCAGCCTCTCTGTCTGGAAGACCTTAATTGTGAGAAGTTCAGCTCAGTTCAGTGTGTTCTTTTGCCTGTAAGCATTTACAGAAAGTACTGCATCTATTTTTTTTTCCAAATGCCTTCTTTTTCCAGTCAATCTGTATATTGTGTCATTTTCTTTTATTATTTTTTACAGACAATTAATTTCACTAGAATGAATGAATGAAGGAATCTGTGCAGAGGTGTCAAACTCAGTTCCTGGAGGGCCGCAGCTCTGCACATTTTGGTTCCAACACTGCTCCTTACCTGTAGGTTTCAAAAAAGCCTGAAGGACTTGTTTAATTAGGATTTGAACTATACTGTGCAGAGTTGTAGCCTTTCAGGAAATGAATTTGACACCTGTGATCCAGTGTGCAGTAAACATGAAAAAAAAAACACGTAAATAATAGGTAAAAAATACAAAAATCTTGTGGGATTAGAGTTGCTGAAAGGTAAATGCAAGCGCTGTTGACCAATTAATTCAATCTAAAAGTGTGCTCCTGAAGTAAAACCACTCTGATTGGTCTATTCCTCTCAGAAATAAAGGTACAATAGCTGTCATTGAGGTGATACCTTTTCCAAAGTTACACATTTTTACCTTAAGAGTCCTTATTGTTACCTCAAAGGTACATATTAAAACCTATAAAATTCAATAGGTATATGCTTACCATTTTTAAGTACTATTTTACCTGTAAGGAATCATGAAATATTTACGCACAAGAAGTTTACTTTTTGAAAGAGTACCGCCCCATTGACAGAATTCGCACCTTTATTTCTGAGAGCGTGAACCAAAACTCAGTGTTTGATCTATACCGTGGCATTTGGGGTAGCCCACTTTTTTTTTGGGTGGGGGTGGGGGGGGTATTGTCGCTTTGATCTTGAGAGTCCCTTGCCACACTGATGTAGGCTATAAAATACACAGGATCCCTGTCCTGAAACATCAATTTATAAACTAAAAAATCTATTAATATAAAACAAATATTTATATAATTGTATATATTACAAAGTAGAACAAAACACCACAATAGTTTTGGTTTACTTTCTCGCAAAAAAAAAACACTTGTTTTCCCATCAATAACTTTCTTTGACCCTTGAAAATATTTTTTGAGGGATCTATTTTTACGTGCGCAAACAACAGCAGCCCAAACAACAGAACATTGTTGTCTAATTTTACCTGCAGCGCTTCTGTGAGAGGAATACAATCATTTATAAAATCAACAAACACAAATTTGTTTCACTTAACAACAAAATGAATAACCTAGTCATTTTTTTATTCACTCTATAAGTTCAAGATTATGGCACCAAGGACATCATGTGCTTTTTTATTTTACATAGGCCTAGAGAATGTCATGGTATCGCAAATTCGAAAATGAAAGAAACACCATTAAAAGGGGTTCTGTTTTGTCATGTTTACCTGCTTTCAGCTTAATTGTCCAACATGTTTACAGCAATGTCACTGTGTTCAAACATTGTATTGGCATTGTAAACATTGTATTCCTGTATGAAGCAAATAAAACAAAACATCATTTGTTTCGCAAAATAAATAATCAGTGCCTCAACGTCCATTAGAAAGCATTTGCCTGTCAGTTTTTGACATGACTGGAGCGCCCCCACACCTTGATGCTCATGACAAGAATAGCATGTGCAGTTATTTTTATTGTTAGGTGAGGTGTAAATCGCAGAATGAATAAATGAATTATATTTTTGCACTTTTACACATAATAATCCATGATCACATTATACAATACTGAAACCGCACGTCCAAATTACACATTGTCAAAATATTTTGAGACCATTCAAAATTTTGCAAATCATGTTTTCAGGGGACCCCATGCCTTATTTAGGGGAGCCGAGCTCCCCCATAGTTCGCACCCTGCCAACACTGCTAAACACTACATCATATCATGATTCAATGAGATATTAGATGTCCGATAATGACATAGCATGCAATGCTATATGAGGATTATCTCAAGATCCATGCATTGTGTTATGTTGTGTTTGGGCTTGTTTGAATTAACAACACCTGCTCTAAGTAAATACACTGTATGTAATCCAATAAGGTTTACTAATGTTTGGGCTGCCTCAAACTAAAAAGCTGCATGAATATACGGTTTCCTGTTTGTTCTCTAGCTAATACAATGGGTGCTTCTCAATATTCTCTCTCATTTCCTCACGGCTCTGTATTATGACCTGGAAACAAGCTCCAGCATCGTGTAGACCATGAAGAGGTGACGATAGAGGAGGTTTACTGGGGAGTGATGAAGTGTATCCTTTGAGGAAGTGTTTTATTGACTAAACGATGCACATTGTAAATTCTCCTACACCTTCAGATCTACAACTATATTGATTACAGCAGAAAATATAAACACACATAATGTGTATATTAAACATTAAACAAGTGATTGTAAAAGTAGGTTACATTTTCACTGTTACTTTAAGTGTAACAAATGTTTCAGCACAAATCTAAAGCATTTTATTATTTATTAAGCAAATAATTCTTAATAATAACTGGTAAAATAAAAAAAATATATGTAATATAAAATATAAAAAAATGTGGTGTTTTGTGCAGGTTTAAACTATTACAATAAACATAGTTATCTCTAATATACAAGAATCCTCATGTGCAAACAAAATCAGTGGTGTAACATTTTCAGTAAATGACAACGCTTTGAAGTGACACTAAAGGAAGTGAGAATACACAATTAAACTTGATTCAATTACTCTGTAATCACATCTTTTTCTTGCATCTTTTCCTCACATCCTGAGAAGGTGGAGTTTAGACACAAGGAAAGGAAGTGAAGCAAGGAAACGGAGATGCACAAATAAGGATTGAGAAGAAGCCAACAAATCAATTCATATTCATAAATGCATTTATTATGTTTAAAACTAGAAAACCAATTACTATGAACCCATCAAAATTATCTATCATATAATTTCATGAATATAAAAGCACAAAGTAGTAATCCATTTGTCTTAAAGTGATGAAACACATACTAGTTTCTCCAACAGACTACGCGTGTCAAAAAGAGAAATTAAAAAGTTCAACAATTCAACAAATTTAATGTCTTATTCCCTACACTGCAACATTCCAGATAGAGAGTATTTGGTCCCACACTTTTTAATAGCACGAGTTCATTATTCTCTGTTCACTCAACACTTTAACTCTGCTCCAGTGTTATTTGAACTCTTTGTAGGAGTGGGACCACTAGGAGATGTTCATTTTACTCTGATGATTTTGCTGTATATCAAATTGTGTATCAAAAAATGTTACTTCAAAGTAAACATATCAGTTAAATGGTTAAGTTATGTTTAGATGGGGTATTATGAAAGCAAAAAAATAATTAAACAAGACCAATAACTTTGATTTATTAACTTATGAACACATTATTCCCCAATTCCCCATGATTTGTGTACTTACAAGGTATTTGCCCACCGGCAACTGTTTGCTGTTTGAACTTTTGACAAAGTATACAAAAAAACTATATATCTCTTGAAAGATTTGCTTGATTTGGATGAATCTAGAGACCTTCATGATTATGTTGATATACATTTGTGAACAAAAAAATATTTTTTGTAACATAAAATTTGCCTTTATTTGGGAGGGTTTGCCTCCATTTTGCATCCTGATATTAGGGGTAGGAAGTTGAAGGCCTCATATGACAGAAAGTTTTTTTTTTTTCTTCTTTCTTGTAATATTTTAATTTGGTTGTTTGCTTGCATATCATCTAGAAATTAAACATTGATAACATGTAGAAAATTACTTATAAAAACAAAATGACAACTATTAACTTCGGCAACTATAGTTGAGGGTGGGCTTAAATGGTTTAAGTATTTAACTTGTTATGCCAGGTACTTCTAAATATGATAATTTAATCAAGCTATATGAATATAATCTAGAATTATTAATTCATTCATTCATTATTTTTTTTTTCAGCTTAGTCCCTTTATTAATCTGGGGTCGCCACAGCAGAATGAATTGCCAACGTATATGTTTTACAGCAGCGGATGCCCTTCCAGCTGCAACCCATCACTGGGAAACACCCATACATTCTCATTCACACACATACACTACGGACAATTTAGCTTACCCAATTCACCTGTTCCGCATGTCTTTGGAAACCCACGCAAACACAAGGAGAACATGTACCCTCTACACCGTAATGCCAAGTGACCCAGCCGAGGCTGGAACCAGCAACCTTCTTGCTGTGAGGAGATTGTGCTACCCACTGCGCCACCACATCGCCAAATCTAGAATTATAATAATCTTATTACTTATTAACATTTTTAAACCTGACCATAACCATGCCCTAAAACTAAAATACAACCATACTGCATTAGCTGTAAATGTTTTGTAATATTAAATCAATAGTAAATAATATAACTGCATTGTAGGTCACCTACTATTAAGTTTAACCATTTTTGTCTTAATTTTATGCACTACCAAGGATGTTGCATTGGCGATGGTGACCCTGTCCGAACCCCCCTTGATTTAAACTATGAAATTATTATATTCTCAACAGTTAAAACAAAGAGAAAAAGATCAAGAAGAAAATAAAAGCATATACTCTCCACACACAACATGAATAATGCATATCCATCTTAGCCATTTCTGAGCTCTTCATTTAGTGTGTCTGGTAAAGAAATAAAAATGCAATGATTACAGTGAGACCTCGGATTCTCTGGGTTAGCTCAGCACCTCATTAAATCATGCGGAAAATGAACCTGCCAAACTACTGGCTTGCCAAGGCACACAGTGGTCTTGTCTTCTCCTAAAACAACACCAGTCAAAGACAGAGCAAAGGGCTGCTTTTAAAAGACAGCTTCTGTTGCATCAAAAGGGTTGGCCGTAATATTGGATATAAATGACTGATAAATTATTCACATGCATATTACAGATGAAATGTATTAAGAGCCATCAAAACTGCTAGTAAAACTTTTACATGGTAAAGCATGCTTCCAGAACTGCCTCCTCTCAGAGAACACGTTGTATCCTATTTTATTAAAAGCTTGGCGCTTCTTTTGCTCAGACTAGTTTATTAGTTCTCCAGGGCTCGGTTAGCACTTTAGGGCCAACAAAGACACAAGAACAAAAGTAAAAGAAAAGAAAAATTCAACAAAATACCTGACCTCATTTTCCCATCATAACCTGCCCATCTCCTTTGAATTTGTTCAATGGGTTAAAATGGTCGCGTTTGACCATTCATGTGAAAAGCAGCTCTAATTGCCCTTTATCTTTTGACATAAGCTGTGGAATGCAGAATGAGGGTGGGATGTGAATGGATAATGTCAATTAACAATGCTTTCATATTCATGGCAACATCTCGTTGCCTTCCTATTGGCAAAGTTATCTGGAGCTCGCCAACGTCCTGTATGCTTCCTTAAACTTTCAACATTTATCTTTTCATTAATTTCAGACTTTTCTTGAAGACGATTGCGCTGATAGGAAATATTATTAAACATTTGGCTCACACCAGATTATCGCTACAATCATATCTCTTTTTTGCTTGACAGACTTTTTTTTATGTACGTAGGATGAACAAGTATGCTAATTTATTTAATTTTAGATATGGGAACTTTTCGTTTCCACACTTCAATTTCGAAGACCTCTGGCTTTCAGGCCACTTGGAGGAAATAAACTGGATTTTAGGTTAAGGAACAGTGGTTGTTCTCACTCTCCATTTCCATCTCATTACTCTCCTTCTATTAAAAAGGACCATGTGGTGGCCTTTGTGTGAAATACCTAAAGAACACTCATCATATGTGGCCAGGAATCTTTCTAATCAATTCTACACTGTTTATTTTATATTTTTTTATCTTCACTTTGTATGTAAATGCAAACCTTCAGCTGACAATGTGGTTGCAGTGTCATGGAAAATGAACAGGAATTCAAACAAAGAAATGACCAACAACAAAAAACACAAAGCCTGTGCTAGAAACTCACCAACCGTTCATGCAAGCATTGCTTAAAACACTCTCAACCAGCTTTGTTCCCTGGTTTTATGTTTATTGTAGTGACCTGACAAGTATGACTAATTTGAGCCAGGTGCACAGTGTAAGTTTTACACTTACTGGCCACTACACTAATACAATACACCCAATAAAAAACAATAGTGAAATAGTTATATACAGAGATATCCAAAATGTGTACTGCTGGAAATTTTTCCAGACCAGGATTTTTCTCACATGAATTGACCCTCACTTGGCTCACACCCCACTGAATGTATAGAGTATAAAATGGATGCCTCATGGTCAGATACTATAGTGGAGCTAGTCCGAATGTATTATCAATACTGTACAATTGTGTGATATTGCAAAAACAATGCCACGACCAATAAACACAGTAATCAAAGCTTAAGGTCATCTTAAATATGTGACCCTGGACGATAAAACCATTATTAAGTGTCCTTATTTAACTGAGATTTATACTGAATAAATACACTTTCCATTATATTTGGCAGAGATACAAATATTAGACATCTGGAATCAGAGGGTACAAAAACATCTAAATATTGAGAAAATCACATTTAAATTTGTCTGTACAAAGTGCTAGCATTGGAAAGTACTCCTCAAAAACGAGTTATGATATAATTACAGTACAACATTTACAACAATTTGATAAACATGATCTTTACTTAATATTCTGATTTTTACTCATACAATGAATCCATTCAAAACATATACCCTTATAACATAAGGAGCTGTTAACATGTTGTGACTAAAAGCATGTGGAAAGGACAAGGCACATCACTTCCTTCACCATTTCCAACATGCTTTTGCATTTGCACTCCCATGATGTCTGTTGTTGCTAGGCAGCTATCAACTGTTCTCTAAGAGATTGACAAAACATTGCTGCAGCTCTGATACAAGTTTGATTTATAGAGAAAAATAAAAAGTACTGCAGTTTTTGTGTGCTCAGTGTTTGTCTGAGGTAATTAGCAGGCCCATAGCCAGACTATTAAAAGGAGTGGGTCCTTTTTTCTCAAAAAGTGGACCATTTTGCAGTCATCCAGCAAAAAAATCAAGTTTTGCTGGATTTGATTGTCGGATGGTTATCAATAGTACACTTTTTGATGTAACAAAAATAGTTTCTACATCTTTGTCAAAGTGCTTACCATACTATTTTATGTTTACAAAAATGTATGTTTATTGACAAATGTGCATTTTAACTGTAAGTTATTACAGTTATATAAGTAATGTAATGAGATTAGAATTTTAGACATATGAAAAAATAGTTTATTTATTACGTATTATCCATCATAAAGAAAACAAACAAACTAGAAAAATAAAATAAAATAGTCTATAGGCAAAGAACAAACTGGCCAGCTAATCTCCTCAGTTAGAATTTGGCCATTTAAATAATAATAATAATGAAATTTGTCTTTAAGTCTTCTTCTATTGGTTATTTTCACAATTTATAATGACATATTGTCAAAAATGAGACAAATGAGCTCACATAAAGGCCAAATTCTGGACTTTTTCAGCAGGAGGCTGGGTCTTTCGAACCACTCCTGGCTACAGGCCTGATTAGTCTAACCTTATTACTGAAACGTGCATATTTTATACAAAGTATGAAGCTGATTTGTGAGTTCTAGTCACATGACTTGTGGTGCAGCTGCAACATTCTGAAAAGTTGTTATCAACTAGGTGCACCTGGAAAACGCATACATGTTGCACGTGCAAGCCGCGAGCCGCCATCGGAAGTAACGAACTTGCATGTGTGAAAGACACATTTTGTGAACTGTCACTATTTGACATCCCTTTATTAAAAAGTCAAAAGAAAAGTTAACTTCAATATGTCATCTAAAATGGTTATTTAGGAAATTCCGGTTGGAAGAGGTGTGCCAGAGCGCGGTTCACTTGGGCTCAGTGAGTGCAAGCGTGCCTAGGCCTGAAACTGAAAGCGAGACGTGACTTTTAAGGGACTGTTTGATATGGACTAATTATTCATTCGTACTGTTCAATGACCGCAAACTGTCGTAGTTTATTAAAGACACAAACCCCTCACTGCACGACAGCTCCTAATTCCTGCAGCACGAGGATTTCATGATTGTTTATGAGCATCAAAAGTGGCTGATCTATTCGGCAAAATATTTGACTGCGTGTCACCGCATATCAAAAGACTTAAACGATATAACTAAAGAAATCTCCACTGTGCTGAGCGAGAGCGCTTATTGAACAGCGCATCATCGATGACATAAGCGTGCCCAGGCCCAAATGTAATGTGAGTGCGGGCCATCGGGGGAGACGGGAGGGGGGACAAGCATGCTTTGGCCCGGTTCAACTGTACATAGTGTGAGTACGCCCTGAAATATCTCAGGTCTAGTTCTGTTTTACCCTACACTCTCTTCACCCTGCCTTTAATCACCTGTAACACACAAGTGACATTCAATACCGCTTGCAACAAATCATGAACAATTAAGAATGTTTCTGTAAAAGAGACGAGAAACACACAGGGGCGGATTTAGTGATTTGGAGACCCCAAGTAATTCCAGCTAATGGGGCCCAAAAGTCCTAAAATGCACCATTTGTACTTTAATTTATTTTGCTGTTTTTTCTTCTCCTTTTCTACATTTTATGCAAAAATGCAAAATAATAATGACATGTAAAGCATCTTGTAAAACTTTTTAAATGATTTGATTTCTTAAAATGTATTTGCAACTGAAAATAATAAACAAGCTTATGCCTATTTTTAAATCATCTTTACTGATTTGACTGCTGGGCTGCTCCATGATTGAGGGTGGGGCACACATTTGCACAGATGTAATAATTACGTTCAAACTAAATTTTTTATACCCTCACTGTACAAAATATGATAAAAAACAATGTTATATATAATTTATAGGTATAATTTTTACTTACGTATTTTTTTGGGGGGCCCTCGGATTTCCCGGTCTCCACAGGAAAAGACACACCACTGGACTGAGGCTTAATACTTATGACACTGGCAGAATTTCATCATAGGTGAAATTTGATCACGGCGGTCATTAATGAGTTGTCAGTGAACATGCCAGACTAGCGATCAAAGACTTCAGATTTTGGAAAGGATCAGAAGAATCTTTTAGGATTTTAGGATTTGTCTCAGACGGCCAAATTGTGGCCAAAACCGTGCAATGTCCTCTTTGCTTAAGGCATCTTGGATTGGTCAGTTAGTGAAACATGGGAGAATTTGAGATTTAGAAACTGTGTGTGTACACAAGGCAAAGCTCCGTCCATGAAATGATCCACCACAGACGTCTTTAAGCCTGTCACAAGCTGTTACAGCTCAGATTGAGTAAACATGAACACCATTAAACAAATGAAGTACTTGATGCTGCAAATTTGGAAAGAATGAGAGATAAACGTTACAATAGGCCATGATGATTTGTGTTGTCTATGTGGCAGACCAGATGGAGACCGGATTTAAACACTTCTAATGCTCTGGCATTGTCATTGCTAAACAGAGTATTAGCATGTCATGCATAATAACAACTGCTCCCACCGGCATGTACAACGTTTATCTCTGAGGTCTGCATGAGAATGTGTCATTGAAACAGTATGTGCTCTTCAAGGATAAACGATTCGCCTCTGCAGCGGCTGCACCGTCTTCAGCATTCCAGTTTACACTCTTGCACTTTTAACCTTTTCATCCGGACAGTATTTCTGGGTCCATTCATTATGCTTGTAAGGTCTCTTAAAATGATAATCTGTCATTTTGACCGCAGTCACCTGCTGAAATGTGCATGTCCAGCTTTCATAAGTAATACAACATACTATAGACCCATTTTGTGACTTTTTTAAGTGTAGGCAGAACAATTACCATGGACAATTTACTAATGCTAAATAGCAAGTGTTTAGCAATTAAGGTAACAGTAAAAAGGAAGACAACATTTTACACTGTTTTGTCTCTGGTTGTAAAGCTATCTCTGTTTAGCACTTATTAATAGTACTTATTAGTTACTGTAAGTTACTTATTAGGCGACGCGGTGGCACAATAGGTATAGTGCTGTCGCCTCACAGCAAGAAGGTTGCTGGTTCGAGCCTCGGCTGGGTCAGTTGGCATTTCTGTGTGGAGTTTGCATGTTCTCCCCGTGTTCGTGTGGGTTTCCTCCGGGTGCTCTGGTTTTCCCCACAAGTCCAAAGACGTGGTCCAGGTGAATTGGGTAAGCTAAATTGTCCGTAGTGTATGAGTGTGTGTGGATGTTTCCCAGTGATGGGTTGCAGCTGGAAGGGCATCCGCTGCGTAAAACATGCTGGATAAGTTGGCGGTTCATTCTGCTGTGGCGGCCCCAGATTAATAAAGGAACTAAGCCGAAAAGAAAATGAATGAATGAATGGAATACCCAATCACTGGTTTGACTTTTAAAATAAAACTCAGCGGTTTGTCCAAATTTGAAACAACCAATCTTTTTTAAGACTGTATGTAATATTCTGTTAATCCAGATTTCTTTGGAGCTTTGTGTAGTCCAAGTTATGCATTAGGGGCCTAATGGTTTGAAAGTTGGAGGTTGCAGATTTGAGTCCCAGCATCAGCAGGGACTGTTTGTAATGAGAGTGAATATCCAGCACACTCAACACCCTCAATACCATGGCTGAAGTCAGACCCCTAGTTTTTATTTTTTTGATTCCGCAATCGCTGAACCCAACGCAAAATCAACAAAAAGTAGCAAATTTTGTGAACCTGCAAAATTCTTAATTTAAGCGCAAAATAATATAATATATATATACAGTTGAAGACAGAATTATTAGCCCCCCTGAATTATTAGCCCCCTGTTTATTTTTTCCCTAATTTCTGTTTAATGGAGAGAAGATTTTTTCAACACATTTCTAAACATAATAGTTTTAATAACTCATTTCTAATAACTGATTTATTTTATCTTTGCCATGATGACAGTAAATAATATTTTACTAGATATTTTTCAAGACACTTCTATACAGCTTAAAGTGACATTCAAAGGATTAACTATAGGTTAATTAGGTTAACTAGGCAGGTTAGGGTAATTAGGCAAGTTATTGTATAATGATGGTTTGTTCTGTAGACTATTGAAAAATGTATAGCTTAAATGGGCTAATAATTTTGACCTTTAAATTATTAAAAAAAAAAAAAATTAAAAACTGCTTTTTTTTTCTAGCCCACATAAAACAAATGAGACTTTCTCCAGAAGAAAATAAATATTATCAGACATACTGTGAAAATGTTCTTGCTCTGTTAAACATCATTTGGGAAATATTTAAAAATGAAGAAACAAATTCAAAGGGGGGCTAATAATTATGACTTCAACCGTATGTATATATATATATATATATATATATATATATATATATATATATATATATATATATATATAATTTTTTTTTTTTTTTTTTTTTATCGCAAAGTTGTTAGCAAATTTCTAGGAATTACCACCACAAAATTTGTCGTTTTAAATCGCAAAATATCAAAAAAAAAAAAAAAATGTGAAAATTTAGGGCGTCTGTGAAGTGAGTCCTTTGAGCAAGACACCGGTCACCCAACTACTACCCAGGAACTGCAGCAATGGCTGCCCACTGCTTAGTGCATGTTCACAGTGAATGTGTGCATTCATTGCAGTGTTTGCACACTTAAAATTAAATGAGGATTAAATGCAGAGCAAAGGTTTTTATTACTTATTTTTAACGTGATTTCATATTATCCTCAGTGGTGTACAAATTACAAATACTCTACTGTAATTGAGTATTTTTTCACAGGAAATGTATTTTACTGAGTAGTTTTAAAAATGTGTACTTTTATTTGCATAAATGTTTATTCATGCATTTTCTTTTCAGCTTCATCCCTTTATTAATCTGGGGTCGCCACAGCGGAATGAACCGCCAACTTATCCAGCATATGTTTTACACAGCGGATGCCCTTCCAGCTGCAACTTAACACTGGGAAACACGCATACACACTCATTCACACACATTCTCTATGGCCAATTTAGCTTACCCAATTCACCTATACCAAATGTCTTTGGACTGTGGGGGAAACCGGAGCACCCGGAGGAAACCCACGCAAACACGGGGAGAACATGCAAACTCCAACAGACCTAGCCTGAGGCTCGAAACTGCGACCTTCTTGCTGTGAGGCAATCGTACTACCCACTGTGCCACCGTGACGCCCTTGCATAAATGGTTTGTGCTGTATGTTTTTTTCTGGGCTATGGTCCTTCAATCTGCAGTCACTACTGAACATGTTTATTGTATTCTTGTCTATGGTTATTGTCGAAGTAGAATAATCATTCCTCGGATTCCAGTACAATCAAATTGTACATATAACAATTGTATTGTATTGACTTCAAGAGATGTTTTAAAAATGCTAAAAATGCTTTTAAAAAGTTGTACAGTGAGAAGCATTAAAAGTTTCCAAGAATACACATATTCTGTTTTATGTTCCACTGAATTTTGTCAAAATTAAGTTACCTTAATCAATTTGTGTTGGGACAACATGAAGGACTTGTGTGTAACCCAGCATGTTTTACAGTGCTTATGAGAAGATTAAGGATGCCTACTGTACAATGACTGAAGTCACTAGAACAATTACTAAATGCAATACACAGAATATGCCATTTTATAATACATGCACACATTGCATGCATTTTGTCAGTGCTGTATAAACTTTGCAACTGCTAGACGCTCAGCTTGTTAGTCAGGGTTCAAAGTGCATAACCTGTCGAAGCTAAATTTGTGCCCTCTAGATTACATATGTTTAATGCCATGTCAAAACACATTCAAGCTGCTTCTGGCAATAAGTTGTCATATTAATTTAATCTCAAATTGTACATTTACAGTCCATGACTGCATGGCGACTAATTTAACTTACAATTAACATCATTAAAAGGTGGTAAAACCCTTGAAATGGAACACCCTTAAAAGAAAATGGCACTGATGTTAGCTACATGTTTTATTGACAGGGTATAAAGTATAATTTTCACAGCATAATACCACTCACTACACTTGTTTACTTTTAGAATGGTTATGTTTTACTTATATAGTTTTGATGTACACGAGCCCACCAGCTCGTCTTCAGGGGGAGAAATGAGAGTTCTTAAGGAACTAAGTTTTTATGGGGAAAAAATTATAGGTTACTCGCAAAGCACTGTCGTGCAAGGTGACGTTTATTTACAGTGCCAAAAAGTCCATCCACAGTGAAGGTATATACATGTGCTAACAAAGAAAATCCCCTCCAAAAAACAAAAAAAAAAGTACCAAAGAAACAACAAACAGCAAAATAAAATCTGCAAAAATATACTTTAATTATATCTACAAAAAAATAATAATAATAACAATAGGTATCATATAAGAGTTATAGGTATTATATATGAGCAATATAAGAGTTCGCTCAAGGCACCACAGTAGTACTCTTGCATCGACTTGGTAAACAAGGCTGCATCCAAAACCGCCTACTACTCAGTAGGTACTGCATTTGAATGTAAACATACTACTAGTCCGTTAGAAAAGTACGTTCTATACAGTATGAATGTAAGAAGTATGAATGGTACTACATCCGCCATTGTGTCATGGTCACGTGACCTACCTGCATCAGTTGCGTTGCTTCAGTCCCATTCATGAATTCTCTCGCAGGGCATCATGGAATAGCGCAGCATGCATGGGATGCGCACTTCAGAATTTCGCCGGAAGTAGTAAGTCATCCGGGTACTTCTCGCATACTGATTTTCGAATTCTATGAATTCGGACATACTACTCGGCTCGCATACTGATTTTTAGTGATGGTAAAATGAAGCTTTCTGAACCAGTAAACCGTTTGACTCAATTGTATCGGAAAAAGGTTTGTTACTCGAAGCTTTCTAAATCAGAGCTCGATGAGGACCTCTGCTGGTTAAAGTGTGGGAAAGCACTGTGTTGCAAAAATGTCAAATGTTCACAACTGACCAACTCATTCATGTAGTAATACAACAACAATAATATAAACAAATTACTCAAATACTGTAGTTGTTTTACACATAAGGTATGTTACATTACACCACCGATGACTAGTAAAATTCAAATTATAGATATTAACATTAATTGTATTCCTTCATCCATCCACTCGTTTCAAGCGGGGATCGAACCGGCGATTCCTGCACGGGAGGCGAATGCTCTAAGGATAAAGCCGAAGTCACACTAGAGTTTGAGCTTGCGAAATTCTGTCGCACGGCGCTGCAAAAAGGGGCGGGATTAAACAAGATGATTAGACATAAAAAAAAGTGAGAGATTGCTCCATGTTTTAAATTTCTGTCCAGAGAGGTCATGTTTTGATCCTGGATTGGTCTCACGCAGTCAAGTGTTGCGATTTCGCAGGTCAGAGTTCACCAAGTTTGAACTTTGCACCGCAGCAACCTGCGAAATCTGACGCATGACTCTGCGTTTCCGGTCTGACGCATTCGCGTGCGTATGAATGGAAGTCTATGGGGAGTAAAGTCCAGTGTGACCGCAGCTTAAGGCTATGGGGGTGAGGATTTCGGGCTGCACTTACCAGCTGGCCTTCATTACACACTAATATACTACAATATGCAGTAGTTTTCTTTAAAGGTAGTTGTATAAAACACACTATACACTTTAGTATGGTTCAAAAGCTTTGAAAATTTGAAGCAGTCACTTGGGTATAGGTGAAAATGAAGCTTCGGACGTCACTGATCACATGATGATGGCAAAACAAATCAAGCTCCAGTACACTGCTCCACGTATCATTTTTTTTGATACATGCTTTGAAGACTCTGCGCACAACTTCACAGAACTACAGCTTTTAGCATACTGCATAGTATGGAATTATGCCGTTTCAGACACAGTCAGTGTTGTTTGGTAGTTGGGCTATGGCTTAGCCCAAACTCCCGCCCATTTGTGGGCTATACCATTTGCAGGTAAGTATTAACTTTAACGGGTAGACAAACTTAAAAAAAAAACTTAACATTCAATTACCACATCACATTAAACACATAAAAAAATCTTTAATATGTAATTAACAACAAAACATAAACTTTCTTATTATAAACACATAATACAAACTTCATAAACACAAAACACCTATTCACAAACATGTTTCGTCAGCTTCCGAGTGCGCATGCGCACACAATCCCATGCATTCTTATACCGGCACTTTCAAAGTGCTCGGTTTGACCGATCGCGACCGGAAGTCTGACTACGCCCACACAGACAAACACCAAACGAAAAAAGACGACACAACAGGTTAAGTGGAGGTGTATAAAATGCCTATGGATGACTATGAATTGCAGAGAGAGGATTTATGGAAATATGTCCATGTGCTATCGAAATCGCGTGTGCACCCCCTCCTCCGATAACGGCAACTGCAGGGAGGAACAATATGATGAATGAATGAGGTAAGTGGGCCTGTGAGTATGTCTGTGCGTCAGCGCATCTGTGTCTGTGTGTGTAAGTAGTATGTGTGTGCGTGAGAATGTGTGTGTAACTGCCAGTGCTGCTTTCCCAGCGGTGACAGTTAATGTGACTTTATCATAGTATTTTGAGTAGTATTTACAACATATATCATTACATTTATCATATTTTTAGGCAGGTAATAATACTTCTACTTGAGGATGATTTTTTTCTTCGGTTTGCTCCACTTAATATGTTACACTGCTGAATATACATTTTCATTTCAGATCTATTATTATTTTAATTTTCTCTTAATTGCCATACGTAATGAATGTGAATTCAACTTTGCTATGTACTGTTTAATCATAAAAGGAATAGTTTACGTTTTCTTTTAAGTATTTTCAATTATCAAAAGCATATCAAATAAAACTGGAGGAAACACCACTTCGTTTTTTTTTTTTTTTTTTTTAATGTATTTGCTGATTCTCCTCAAGACACAGACTTGTAATGAATTATTAAATCTTGCCCATTGTAAATCATTAAACTGTCTGACAAGCACCAACAACTTTAAACAAATAGCACTTCATTTAGAAATCAGATCAATGCTAAGTAGGTAACCATCTCATCTTATTTTTATCTTTATATTTAACAACTCTGGGGTGTAATATCCTGCCACCTAAGCATAGATGAAATATCAATTCCAGGTCATTTCGCATTGCCATCACAAGCTCTGGATCAATTTTCTAGAGTAAATGAGAAATGCTTGCCAAAAAGTCTGGCTTTGCCGCCTATTGGAGCCTCTGACATAAATAGGCCTTCAAGTCTCACAAATATGTCAGACACAGAGCACTGAGAGAGAGAGAGAGAGAGACAGGCAGACAGACAGACAGACAGACAGACAGACAGACAGACAGACATGAGCAGCAAACTAGCAATGCACGTATGCTTTAGTGACTAAGACTTGGAGCTAAATACTGGTAATTCTTTAGAAAGAATTTAATAGGAGCTATTATCATTAACAACTGACTAATGAGACAAATTTGCAAGAACAGAAAGCATATTAACATCATGATCTTCTTAGTGGAATATTAAGGACCATGAAGGGTTCAGCACAATTACCCTTTAATTAAAGCTTGACAATGTAAAAAAGTAATAATAACAACACAATAATTCCCAAATATATGTATGTATGTGTGGATTATATATATATATATATATGTGTGTGTGTGTGTGTGTGTATGTGTGCTTTATTTTGGAAGCAATAATCACTAGTAATCTTTGTATACATATACTCGCCAGCCACTTTATTAGGTACACCTTAGTAGTACCAGGTTAGACCCCTTTTTAACTTCAGAACTGCCTTAATCCTTCATGGCATAGATTCAACAAGGTACTGGAAATATGATGCAAATCTACTATTTCACCACCTCCCAAAGGTGCTCTATTGGATTGAGCTCTGGTGAATTTGGAGGCCATTTGAGTACAGTGAACTCATTGTCATGTTTAAGAAACCAGTCTGAGATGATTCAGGCATTATGACATGGCGCATGATCCTGTGAAGTAGCAATCAGAAGATGGGTAAACTGTGGTCATAAAGGAATGGACAAGGTCAGCAACAATACTCAGGTAGGCTGTGTTGTTGACACGATTACAGCCATTACTACACCAAGGCAGGATGGGTCCATGCTTTGATGTTGTTGACGCCAAATTTTGACCCTACCATCCGAATGTCGCAGCAAAAATTCAGACCTATCAGACCAGGAAACATTTTTCCAATCTTCTATTGTCCAATTCTGGTGAACCTGTGCGAATTGTAGCCTCAGTTTCCTGTTCTTAGCCGACAGGAGTGGCATCCGGTGTGGTCTTCTGCTGCTGTAGCTCATCTGCCTCAAGTTTTGACATGTTGTGCGTTCAGAGATGCTCTTCTGCATACTTTGGTTGTAATGAGTGGTTATTTGAGTCACTGTTGCCTTTCTATCAGCTTGAACCAGTCTGGCCATTCTCCTCTGACCTCTGGCATCAACAAGGTGATCAACAAGACTCACTGGATAGTTTCTTTTTCAAACCATTCTTTCTAAACCCTAGAGATGGTTGTGTGTGAAAATCCCAGTGGATCATCACTTTCTGAAATACTCAGACCAGCCCGCCTGGCACCAACAACCATGCCACTTTCAAAGTCATTTTAATCACCTTTCTTCTCCATTCTGATGCTCAGTTTGAACTGCAGCAGATTGTTTCGACCATGTCTTCATGCCTAAATGAATTGAGTTATAATAATTATTACTTATATAATGACATAAACCTTAACATTAAAGTCACCCAAATCAAGAACAAAGACAAAACAAGACAAATAGGCTTTGCGTCCAATTGCATGCAGTTAAATAGGACATTTGAGATCCTGTAGGGCCTCTGTGGTGGCAGATCTGGAGATGCACCCTCTTGGCAAAGAAAAACAAAAAATAGAGAGATGCTATTTGTTTAATTCTGTCTGTGAAATGGCATGACTGACAGATTAATGGAGAGGTTTTTGACAGTCAGCCTTGCTATCACAGTGTGGGAGACTTTCTGAAATGAAAATTAGACAGTGCTACTCTTCCGCATCCATATCATTTCACAGGTAATGCCTATGATAACTAGGAGACTTTCTTTGAAGATACTGACTAATTACTTTGTGCCACAGCACTTTTTGTTTAAAAAAAAAAAAGGATATTACTAATGGCTTGCACAGAGGCTGTGTGAAGATTTTTTTTAGAAGAATTACAAAAGCATCAGAAGACATTGTGATACTTCCCATTGGGTTCAGTTCTTGATAAATAAGTAAATTATATCAGACTAAGAACAAACTGAATTAAAAGCAAACCAAGAAACCAAATAAAAACAGATATGACAAGTCCAAACACGCACCATGGAAACTAATAATAATAATGAAAATAATAATAATAAAACAAGAAGAAGCCGTAAGAACAAACAGGGAACCCAAACTAAGACAAAACATGACAAACCTGGCAAATATATGAGCAATCTTTGTGGAAGCCAAAATCAAAACTAAATTTTCCTTAATTGCAAAGCCATGGTTACTATTAGGGTGGACTCACAGCCATCTTGACTAACAGTGATTTACACTTTTCTTTGAAAAGTAGCTCTTTTTATTTTTTATTATTTAGTAGCTCTTTGACTGAGGCTTTTTGCCTGACTGGAAAATGTCCTTATAGTTTTGATGTTGCAAACATCCAAATGTACTGCAACAGCCTCACAGCCAATCACAATGTCTGTGGCCCCGTTTACACTAATGCGTTTTTGTTTTAAAACGCATAAGTTTTGCTATGGTTACGCCATCCGTCCACACTACGCCGGAGTTTCGAGCCCCGAAAACGGAGCGTTTTGAAAACGCTGGACAGGTCGTTTTAATTCTAATACGCTGCTGCTCCGTCTCAGTATGGATGGGGGAAAACGGAGACATCTGAAAACGGCGGCGTGGCTGCTGAGATTCGCTACCTGGCTTTTGGGTCATTGCGTATCCTTCCCTTATTTGTGAAGCCACTATCACATGACTAGGGATGTCCCGATACAACATTTTAACTTCCGATACGATACCGATATTGCAGCCTTCAGTACTAACCGATACCGATACAAATCCGATATAATAATCCGATATAATAATCAGCACAAATCATGAATACTTTACTTTTACCCATTTCGTTGAGAGTAATGTATGAACGGCTAGATTATACATTCGATTTTTTTTTAAGGAGATAAGCATTTCCAGGGCTTGATGCTAACTTTTTTCAGGAGGAGGACATGCGCTCCTAAGTGGAAAAATTTAGGAGCACAGTGAAAATGTATAAAATAAATAGTGTTTTGCCTAATAAATGTACACGAGGAGATCTGTAAACAAAGCAGTGTCATTCATTTGAAAACGATAAGTACACTAGGTTTTATTTTACTGCAACAACAGTTTAAATAGTGTTTAATAATTATAATTTAATCTGTATGGAGTTTAGCTAGCGGTCCACAGCAGGTCTGGGATCATATTGCTCTAATGAAGGCCTCTCTAAACTGATCTGAATCAAGTCTTCAGGTGTGGACATGCCTAGGCAGCTTCTTGATGAATTTTTCAATCCAGTTTCGAGCTGAAAAATCTCTTTCACACTGAGCAGCAGAAATAAGGAGTTATTGTTATAAGTTATTAAGTTAATAAAAATGTGCAGTATGGTTAGTGCAAACCTTCACATGATCAGATCTATTTAATCTGTGTTTGTATCATAAGATGAGTATGGCTGTATCAATGCTCCCAAACAAAACATTATTTATTTTATAATAATATATATTGTACATATTATCTTTAACATAGATATACTTTTCTCCACATCACATAAAATAATGTGACTTTTAAAATTTATTTTATTTGCATAATATATTGCACAGATTCCACCCTACTTCCCACATGGGAAAAGTATGACAATGTAAAGAAAGACTCATGTGCAAAGCTAACACTGTTTATCTGAGCACATAATCTTTCTGGGCTTTTAAAAGATGAGTTAAATATGGGAATACCATTCTTTCTTTTAAATCGTAATGGCCCTCAGCAACAGAATGATTTCTTATTCTTATTTAACAGACAATTAAAAACAAAAATGTTTATCATTTAACACCTTTTACATGACACTGTTTCTTTCAAAGTTCAAGTAAAAAAAAAAAATAATAAAAATAAAGAAATCCACTATTTGACTCCTACTATCCATGTGCACCACTGACAGGTCAAATCTGCTCGCTCTCTCTCTCTCTCTCTCTCTCTCTCTCTCTTTCGCGCGCGCATATAAAGTAATGCAAAAACGCAGCTATAGAAAGCGAAAGCACAGTATATAATGAGCTGGATCAGTCTATTTAGTTAAAGGTTTTGTGAACAGGTCGCGTCTCTGTGGGTCTGCAGCAGCAGAGCATGCGAGTCTGTGGCGGTGTTCGTTTTTTCACGCACACAAAACCGGGCCGCTGAGGTAAAGTCTTTTGTGTCGGAAGCGCAGGTGTTGAATTGGGTATTGATAACACTGGATGCACCATGATATGCCATGACCGAATTGTAAACGTTTTCTATGAGGCTCGCCGCCATTCGGTGCCTTGCGTTTCTTAGCAGCGTATACAAAACGGTGTAAAGATCGCTTGACATGAAGTAAATAAACCAGTATACTGTAGATGTGCCGATGTTGACAGCGTTAGCGTGTGCTACCATCACAATAGATTTCTATCGTAATACACTATAACTTAGCGTGAAGAGCATGCTAAATCTTTAAGGGACTTTGCCAGCAAGCAGTGTTTTGATCACGTGGGCTTTGCACGCTGGCTCTGGACGCTGCTGGATAAAATAGCTGTAACGGAGTTTAGAGTGGAACAGACTGCTTATATCGGAGATTTTTAACGCAGTCCGATAAATTTATTTGGACTGATATCGGACCGATTTCCGATATCAATATCGGATCGGGACATCCCTACACATGACTATAACGCTACCGGAAGACGGCAGACCAGCCTTCACTGTAAACAACAACATTGGCACAGAAATGGGAGCGTTGTTTGCACTATTGTCTGTTTTAGGCGCCATTGTGCAGTTAAACTCTGCCTTTTTTACTACAGCAGCTGCATATATTCGCAAGAGGGAAGCTATTGTTCGAGCACTTGCTAATCGCTCGCGTTTATCGTTCAACCAGCGTTTGTTGACTAACAATAGCCAAATGCCGAGCGAGACACATGCTTCCTGTTTATACTTGAACGCGCATGCCCAGAGTGCGCGAATGGTCACGTGATATACGTTTTTGGTGGAGTGGTGTGGACGGAGATATGTTTAGAAACGCTAGATGAAACGCTAGTGTGGACGAGGATCGTTTTTGATCTAACTCGCCGTTTTAAAACGAAAACGCATTAGTGTAAACGGGGCCTGTATTTGTTTGGGGGAGGTAACTCGAGTAGAGAAACTGATTTAACCCTTTCTGTACATCTACGTTAATGAGAGTTGACAGAGCATTATTTTATTTTGGAAGCGATTAAATGAAGTTTTGCAAACTAATTTTCGAGAGGAGAACATGATATGATTGTTTGTGGCTGGCCTCGAATCAATAATCATTGCTAGTCCAATCAGATATCATTATTAGATCAATAAGATTAATTCTAGCCTCCAATAAATAAGCCCATTCATCCTACCTTCCTTATCTTCATTTTTAAAGAAACCCCCTATCCACCCCATCTCCACCTTTGCTTCTTTAACAGGGGAAGCTCTCGAGACCTACCTGATCTTGAACCCCCTGTCACACATGACCAGACTTCCTACCAGGACAACATTTCAAATCTGTAAGTTATATCAAGCAATAGCTAAGTGTGAACTCTTGAATTTATTGGTGGGGACATTTCAATAATGGGTGGATATTGGTGGGGACACGTCCCCTCTGTGCATGCTAATTCTACTCCCTTGTGATAAAATAATACTTATATTGATAAAATGGAACAGGAGTTAAGATTGTAATGATTTTTTCAGTTGAGTCACTGTACAACCCTTCACAAATAGCAGGTTCATTTAAAAACTTTAGTGGACCACGGAAACATACAGTATGTGTTTGGTTTAGGAGATTGCGAGTTAAAAAAAACTCTGATGTAGATCATTCTAATGTCTTAGTGATGACAAAACAGAGGATCATGCTCACAGATCAATATTATAAGGTCAAATGGCATAAAACAACATCAATCTAGAGAGTTCTCCTGCATTTCCTGCATCTATTATTAACCCCATAAAAGCCAAAGCAAAACAAATGCTAATGATTACTATTATATAAATAAAACAATAAAAAATAAAAGAGATCAAGTTATCTGTTCTGTAATGATTTGTTTAACTGTAGTTTAAAATATCCAATGAGAAAATTGTCTGCTCCCTTAATGACTAAAGGACTGATATTGTACGATCTCTATGGCAGAACAATGTAATGCCAACTACATATAACTACTGTTCCAATGCTTGTATTGTATTACAATACATTTTTTATTAAATATTACTGTAATTTGTCAAATTATTTTCAAATGTTATATCAAATAGTATATGTAATGAATTTATTTATAGAGCCTGGAAAAGTTATGATACAGGCAGAATATTCCACGGCCATCAGCCAATCAGATTTGAGAACCAGAAAGAACTGTTGTGTATGTGTGTATGACAACAAAGAATAATGGCTGCTAGTTCACTCTAGACTCTGTGGATGTGGTAAAATAAACTTTAAACTTCTGCGAATCTGACAAACTGTCTGCTAAGGTGACCTTTTATAATTTAAAGACCCTGGACAAAGGTCTCTGGAGAAACAGCAAACCTTCTCTCTGTATGTAACAACACATTCGCCATGGCATTAAAATTCAAATGCAAACCTCAGGCTGAGACTCATAACTTCTTTTTTGTATGCAATAAAAAGCTCCTTCTGTCTGAAGCCAATTTTTGTTGCTATGAAATATATTTTGAAATGTATTTTATTGTATTTTATGTTGCACTTGACACATCTGGAATCTGAAATGTTTTGCCAGTGATTTACACATTCTTCAGCAGGTGGAAGGTGTCCCAGACATGGAGAGTGATAAATTGAGATCTGTACGAGGTAATACTTACCTTCCCACTGCCTGCAAATTGTATGACAAGCTGCTTACTGAATGTCAATTAGACTTTTATGATTTCATGTCAGTGTGAGTTTAATTGCTGTACTGTAGCACATTCAAAATATACTGCCGTGGGCAGGAGGACAACGTGATCTATACGCTTGAAAAGCATCATCCATGAAGACATTCACAACAAACTAATCTGAGAGGCTTGTGATCCCGGGTAGGGGGTGACATACAGAGACAGAAAGAAACATGGAGAGAGAGAAACAAAGAAAAAGTTTGCTATGTTGACAGTTATTTCAAAGGTACATGTTCTGTAGTTGTGTTCAGAATGTTATATATGAAGAGTTCAAATGCAAAAACTATGTCATTTTTCTCAGGCTCCTGGTGCAGTTATATATACAGGCCCAGTGCCTAAGTGTCCCCCCAGTGACAATATACAGCCATATCGCACGTGTGCACATGTGATATTGAGTTTATATAACAGTAGAAGGCATAATCGTGTGTGTGTATATATATATATATATATATATGCATATATATATATATATATATATATATATATATATATATATATATATATATATATATATATATATATATATATATATATATATATATTAGTGATGCCACAATTCTCAATATAATATTGAACCGTTCGGTATGGCAATAATCATACACTGAGAGTCTAAAAAAATTTATGAGGAACTACTTTCTTCCACTATTCATTCACATCTGCAGCTGATGTCAGAACAGCAGAAATTGCTAATTTTACCAACGTTACTTTAAGGCTAGTATTTGAATGATTCTCTAGCATAGTATTTGACAAAACAGGTGATTTTGCTCACATTTTAAGATTATAAGGCTAAACGGCATGGAATGCAATCAGTCTAGAGACATTTCCCAGTATTTCTCTGTTGCAAAGCAACAAAGCAAAACGAACACTATCTGATTACCATAGTATAAATACAGCACTACAGCATACAAAAGAGAGATTGACTTAGAAAGTCACTTACCTGTTATAAGGATTGATAATAAGGATTTGATCAGCCGTAGTTTGAAATTACATTAGTTGTAATGTAGTTTTCTCCTCTAAGAGCTTATTATGCGGTCTCTGTTGCCATCTTATGGCGGAACGTCAACTGTCTTTTCTCTGCTCAGTATGACAGGCTGATGGATGCCTACAGGCCATCTCTTGGGAATTATAAATATTTAAATAAACTGCATAGATGCAATCTAAACAACTATATTCTCAACTAAAAAAGCCTCAAAAGCACATTATGTTGTCCAACAGCTGCAATATTTGTCAAACTGTAGTGAGTTTATTGATCTGCTGTCACTATGTGGGTGGATTAATACACAAGGGTGAGGAGGCTGTACGAGTGCTGATATTGCAGTATATTGCTCGGCTATTAGCCAATCAGATTTGAGAATCAGACAGAATTGTTGTATATATTATATATGTTCAAAAATGTAAACAGCAAACAAAGGATTTGTAAACAATGGACTTATATTATTTTACCCTATAGTTTAGTACATTATTGAACTTATGAAATACCCCTCTAACAGAATAAGAATACACGCATACAGGCAATTAGGATCTGCAATTCAAGCTATCTCTAAGAATAGTCGGAAAACAAGTGGGCGTTGGAGACCATTTCTAGTCATTCCCTGTTCATTCCATGCTGAAAAAGCAGGCAGAAGAAACGGATATTAATATCTATGGTATATCACATCTATCATTCGCTGGTGTACACAGAGGAATATGAATGTTCTAGCAAGTTCTCCTCTCCACCAGCATCCTCCTTTATTAGATAAAGCTGCTCAGGTATACAGCTGGGAGGGGGAAACTGGGACTGATTCAATCTGCTAACCTCTTTTGTTAGCCTGCTGTTGATAGGAAGTCAGGTCAGCCATCATGCCCGGAGGTCCTGGCTTCGCTAAAAGAGTTAAAGAGCTATTCTTCTGTGAGACCTCAGCCCAAAATCTCATCCACTGCACTGGCCGCTCTGACAGAGATGTGCTCATAAGTGATTTCTTTATTGTACTTTTATTGTGCCAATTTTAGTAAACTTGTAGGGAGTTCTCTGGGATTATTTGTCTCAACTTGCCCTCTGCAAAACAACTGCAGGCTGCAAAGAGAACTATTGGCTATTTCATATCAATTTAAATACCACACAATGCTACTGTCAGCTAAACAAGATAAACGATAGTTACACTTCCCCTTCAGACATAGTTTTTACTATACAGATAACACTTTACTTGAAAAGGTGTTCATACGACTGTCAGGACACTTTTATAATCATTACATGATATTTTTTTATGAATATGGAGATTGAATGTATGGTAATGGAAACTGCCATTAAATATCATTAACTCAGTTATGTCATGCAATGATGATATTGTTTGAAATGTATTTGTCATGACAATTTGACATTACCAAGACCACTCGTCCTAAGTCATAAACAAGACTGACATGAGTCCATTGCAGCCCCTGCAGCCCAAGACAGGTTGCTAAGTAAAGCTTTGCATGGCTGAGCATGGTCATTCCCTGGATGGGAGACCACATACGAAGACTAGGTTGCTGTTAGAGGTTGTGTTAGTGAGACCAGTAGAAGGCACTCATCCTGCAGTCTGAGTGCATTCTAATGCCTCAGTATAGTGAAGGGGACACTATACTGTCAGTAAGAACCGTTTTTCGGATGAGAAGTTAAACTGAGGTCCTGATTCTCTGTGATCTTTAAAAATCCCATGACACTTCTCGCAAAGAATGCGAGGATGTAACCAAATTGTAAAATGTAAGCCAAATTCCCTCCATCGGCCCTTAACCATCATGGCCTCCCAATCATCCCCATTCTATAGCTGGTGTGTGGTGAGTGCACTGGCACTGTTGTCCTGTGGCTGCTGTTGCATCACCCAAGTGGACCCAAGCCTCTATTGCATTAGCATAGGGACTCCTGAATGACTCTCAAAGTAAATTCTTTATTTAAAAAAAAAAAAAAAAAAAAAGTTTTAACGTGCATTTAAACTACTCCGTTTTCAGACAACACCCAGTTTTTTAAGAACAATGGTATTGGACTCCCACTTACCTTATACTTTTAATTTAGTCTGTTCATGCCTACAGTACTTTGCCACCAGTCTAATGTATTACACTATAGGATTGGCCTAATAAATTAAACTCCATTTTGGATTTTATTTATAACCACCAAGCAATTTTGTGTTTAATAGACGTCTAAACATAGAGGTCTTGGGTAAAACAAGGGTAAATTTCAAAATAGGCTCATTCTGAAAATGTAGCCCTATACGTTTTTGGAGATCGCAATTTATGTAGCCAGAAGTACGTTACAGGGCGGTATGACGTTGTTTCTTTTTGTGCTTACCAGCTGACTGCTTACCTCCGTATGGACGGCTTTCTCGCTGTTACCAGTTTGTCCAGTTAGCTCGCCATGTACATCAGTGGACTTGAGACAGAGAGAAAATGACCACTACGACGGGGTTCGAGTCCGGTGAAGAACAGTTCCAGAAAGCAGGTAAGACAATAACAGAAGCCAAAAAATTAAATAAATAAGTAAATAACAGAGTGAGAATGTGGTAAAAAATCAGGCAAGGGCTTTCTTTTTCTGGATTGCTTTTTAAATTTTCGGTTGGGTTTAGGGAAGTGGGTGGGCGAGTGTCAGTCAGCCAGTCAGTCGAAAGTGGCCTCTGGTGGATTTATGCAAGAATAGCAGGCGCGAATGGCACTCGCGGGAGAAATTTGAGATCTTATAAAGTGTACACAGCGAAAAAAAAAAACTAAAAAAGCAAAAACTAAAAAAAAAACTTAGCTGCTGGGACGTATTTGGTGGTCTCCAGAAATGTATATTGAAGTACGTTTTCAAAATGAGACTAGGTTGGTAAACTTAGGCTGACAGAGACAATTTAATAGACATCTAACAATAATTATAATATAGACTAGTCATCAAATAGACATTTTAGACATACTTCACATGTGTTGTCATTCACTCCTGTCTATATAATGGCTAGTCTATTGTTGTACTATTGTTAAACATATTGACAACCACATTATGTATTTAGTATGTATCTATATATATATATATATATATATATATATATATGTATGTATGTATGTATGTATGCATGTATGTATGTAGACAACCATATTTTTATTATTTTATTTATTTATTTATTTTTTTTTAGGAGTAACAGCTGGATTTTTATTAAAGCCCTACTGTCTGAACAGAACGAACTAGACAACCAGTTCTCTGTCATGCCACACAGTGCGAGAGACACTCTACTGTACACGTCTATTGTGATCAAGGTTTTCTTGTGTGGTTTTGGTATCTTACAGTGACACACATACAGTATGAGTCATCTGAAGATTCAGATCCAGTCACCATCCTGCACTGGATCTGCACAGCCAGTTTGTAGTCTGTGTCTGATTGAAGCACTCTGCTCTTTATGGAGGTATAAAAGCTTATATAAGCTAATTAATATTTGACAGATGAAATTATGCATCGTTTCAACTTTTGTAGTTCAATTTTGGACAAAGCCATTTTTAGTATTTACTTAGTCATTTAAATAATAAGTGACTTGTTCAGACTGGCAGGTGTCTTTCCCAAGCAATGATGCAATTCAATATTTAACTTAACCTAATCGCATGAGGTAAAGTAAATATTGTATGTCTTATCAGGAAAAAAAAAAATGGGAGGGGGGGGGGGGGTATGGGCAACTTAAAGCCACCTAAATTCACTACCAATAAGTCACTAATTCCTTCATGTTGTCCTTCATGTTACAGTCTATAGTATGCAATGCACTGATTGAAAAAAAAAAACTAAATTGCTAGTGATAACTGTTTTCGGAACTGAGCACATCTGTTGATCTAACCAAGTTAGTTAAAATGCCACACAGGTAGTAGAGTGATAACTTCTGCTATTCAAATAGTTTGAGATCGAAATAATGCCAGATAATGATGCTTTAAATGATAAGCATTACATCTATGGACTCCTTTGTGGTTTATTTCTCTGTTATTTAGCTTTAATTTGTGAATTCTTACACTCAGAAAATATATTTTGTTTGCTTGTTCAAACTACTTATTTAAAATGAGCTGAAACAACAGAAATATTGAGATATCATTGGGACAACTTAATTTTTTTATGTTCAATCCACATACATTTGTTAAAAGTGTTAAGTTAACTTCATCGATTTGTGTTGGGACAACATGAATGAATTGTGTGGAACCCTACGTTTTTTACAGTGTAGTGCCAATTCAGTGTTCCGCCAAGGTATATAGCATGTATGCACATGTGCACTTATTTATAAATGTAAAAACTGTAAAACATGGAATAAAATGTAACAAGTATAACATGAAAGGTACAGATTGTGCTGAATGCTACATTGTTTTTTTTCCTCAGTTATATGATGTGTTTAGGTCCATACAGTATGTCATATAAGAAGGGAACTATTCTTGGTTCTAACCACAGGTCGAAGGCTGCAATTTATAAACACTGAGATGATGTTTGCAAAAGTTTGTTGTAACTTCAGATTTAGCAAACACTGTTGAATTGTTCATCTATAGCAGGGGTGCCCAAACTTTTTCGTATAAAGGGCCAAAAGCCAAATATCATTGAGAGCCGTCAGCTGAAGGTAAAAAAAAAAATAAAATAAGCTATATTACATTAAAGTTGCCATGGGTATTTTCCTATGTTATTTTATGAGATTTAAAAGTATAAAACATACTATAGAAAACATTAAAATTAAATAGAAAACATTATTTAATCATATTAACTAATGCAGTATACCACTTAAAATAATAACATATTGCAATAATAACATAAACAGTCACATTTATAACACAGTGGATTTCAATGATGAATACACTAGTCATGCTGAATCTGCCTTTGCCTTGATTTGACCTCTATCTGGTGGGTGACAGTATGTACGTTTAAACTAAATCCAATTAATTTACACCATTTAATTGAAACATTTATTTTCAGTTAGCTTTTAGCAATAAAACAAACAAAGAAAAGATTACATTAGATTTGAAATGACAACCTTCAAACCATGCCCATCATTTTTCCTCTCTTCTCAGATGGGATAGTGAGCCAAATCAAATGTTACTGTGGGCCAACTTTGGCCAGTGGGCCCTAGTTTTTGCATCCCTGATCTATAGTAATAATGACAATAACGTTGGGTTTCCTTCTAGATCTTAACTGAGCAACTGGCATGGGAGGTTGGCACCCTAACATGGACTCACACCTATATGTAAATGCAGCTTTCAATACCAAACACTTAACACTTTCCTACAGAATAAGTTTACATGTAGTTGAAAAGTTATTTATAGTCAGTAGATTGTCTGCTTGGTGACCATCAAAATAAAATGTCAGCAGATATTAAACAAACGGTCAACTAATACTACTAATAATTGCACATTGGGATATACATACAGTTGAAGTCAGAATTATTAGCCCCCCTGAATTATTAGCACCCCTGTTTATTTTTTTCCCCAAATTCTGTTTAACAGAGAGAAGATTTTCTCAACGCATTTCTAAACATAATAGTTTTAATAACTCATTTCTAATAACTGATTTATTTTATCTTTGCCATGATGACAGTAAATAATATTTGACTAGATATTTTTCAAGACACTTCTATACAGCTTAAAGTGACATTTAAAGGCTTAACTAGGTTAATTAGGTTAACTAGGCAGGTTAGGGTAATTAGGCAAGTCATTGTATAATGATGGTTTGTTCTGTAGACTATCGGAAAAAAAGGGCTCAAATTGGCTAATAATTTTGTCCTTAAAATGGCTTTTAAAAAATTAAACACTGCTTCTATTCTAGCTGAAATAAAACAAATAAGACTTTCTCCAGAAGAAAAAAACATTATCAGACATACTGTGAAAATTTCCCTGCTCTGTTAAACATTATTTGGGAAATATTTGAAAAAGAAAAAAAAAATCAAAAGGGGGCTAACAATTCTGACTTCAACTGTGCATACAATGCAGTGAATAGAATGTCTAAAGGGGGCCATCGAAATAAAGTATTACCCGAAATGGATGATTATCATACACAACATAATCACCATATCCAGCAATGAAACTCTTTCTGCATTTTGAGAGTAAGTGTGTTGGATGAAAAGTGAGGTCTCATAGGCACTCGCAGCTGTTTATATCAAGCTCTACTTCTGCATGATGGAAAGCAGAAAATGACTGATTACTATCACATATTTAAAGCAGTGAAGCGGTGACCCTGAGGAGGCTGGGACTGCACAAGAAGAGAGCCACCGTACTGATAGAAATCAGTTTGGATGATGTGCAATCGAGCACACAGAAACACTCTAATTGGATCCACAGCACAGTTGTTTCATAGGTGTGAATGAACCTGAACACATTTGATAACTTCATATGTCCTGGAAGTGTCTTTTGATTGAAAGCACAGTCCTTTAAAATTTGAATTTTTCCCTAGAAAAGTATACTGCTCAAAAAAATAAAGGGGACACTCAGAGTTATATTGTGTTGTTTACACGTTCTTTTTATTTTATTGAGCAGTGTATATAACCTTTTTTTCCGCTCTTTTTTTCCCCCCATAAGCTACATCTAGAACTCAGAAGTCGCACTGTTTAAAAATAAGCCTGGAATTAAAGAGTGCAGCCGAATGAAGATAAACGGAGCTGCAGCTGTTTGTGTTAATTGAGTTGTAACATGCTGTCAAATATCACTAAGCAATATTGTTCTCCTTCTATTGTTTTATTTTTTTTATTTTTTTTATGAACTGACATTTGTTTAAAACCATGAGCTGGAACATATAACACAACTTGCCTACATAATTAACTGTGATGCAATTAATCAGCATTTTGAGGCAAGCGTCCAAACATATGCAAAATATTCCAGGTGTACAGAGGAAAAAAAAAAGTAATAGAAGTGGCTGTGTTTTATCAACATATTAGAAACAGAAATGGCGGCAGCAAAACTGACAGTGAAGATCCATCAAGTACCCATTAATTAATTTATCATAAGACATTTTAAAAACATTTTGTTGCACCAAACAACTGTGTATCTATCTGATGCAAGTCTGGCAAGAAAAGCTGTAACTGTTAAAATGAGGAATTTCAAATGGCTCAAACACAGATGAATCAATAATCTAGTGTTTTGAAAACTCTTTCGAGAACGCATCAAGGGTAAAATAGTTCCACTGAAACAGACTTCAGAACCATTTTTACTTTATATACTGTACATTTTAATGTGTTACACATTTAAAATGTAAATTAACCAATATTAATATCAATGACAAACATTGTGTGGTTTCTAGCAATGCAGAATTTCCATCCAGACAAATGGATCTCCTGGGATGTCTGATCCGAAGCTTCGGGCCAGCCAAGCACTTAGATGTACTGTATAAGCAAAAGTTTCACTGTTTTGATACCGTATCTTAGACAAAACAAGAGCTTTCATTCTTTACGCATCAACAAGCAAACAAAAAAGTCTGCATTTATTCATGACATATTCAGCAGATTGCTGGGCTGTAGTGTGTGTGGAGACTGCTTTCCAATACAGCAAAATGGCAATACAAGTCTGCGTCGATTCCTATTTTTAATATATGAATATATGAACCAAAACACTGAGCATGTGCCCACTGCACGCAACCACCTACCGATGATAATAAGATGTTTAATACTAAAACTAATAATAACATTTGTTTCTTTAGCAGCCAATCAGCATATTATAATTATATCTGTAATTATATCTATAAAACCATTAGACTGAAGAGTAATAGCTTCTGAAATTCACATTTCAGATTAAATGGATAAATTACATTTGAATTCTATTAAAATATAACATTCTTTTCATCATTTGTCAGGCAAAACATTTATTTTGTTATGAATAAAGCTGCGGTCACACTGGACTTTTCTCCCCATAGACGTCTATTCATACGTACGCGAATGCGTCATACCGGAAACGCATGCGTCAAGTTTCGCAGGTTGCTGCGTTGCAAAGTTCAAGCCTGGTGAACTCTGACCTGCAAAATCACATCACTTGACTGCGTGAGACCAATCGAGGATCAAAACATGACCTTTCTGGACAGGAATTTAAAACATGGAGCAATCTCTCGCTTTTTTTAATGTCTAATCATCTTGTTTAATCCCGCCCCTTTTCGCAGCGCAGCCTGAGAGAACTTCGCATGCACAAACTCTAGTGTGACCGCAGCTTAAATGCAATAGAATAATACACTCCCCTGCCACTTTATTAGGTACACCTGTCCAACTGCTCGTTAACACAAATTTCTAATCAGCCAATCACATGGCAGCAAGTATGGCAAAGAAAGGTGATTTTAGTGGCTTTGAACGTGGCATGGTTGTTGGTGCCAGACGGGCTGGTCTGAGTATTTCAGAAACCACTGAACTACTGGGATTTTCATGCACAATTATCTCTAGGATTTACAAAGAAAATTTCCAGTGAGGAGCAGTTCTGTGGGTGCAAATGACTTGTTGATGGCAGTGGTGAGAGGAGAATGGCCAGATTGGTGCGAGCTGATAGAAAGGCAACAGTAATAACCCCCTGCCATCTGCAAATAACCACTCATTACAACCGAGGTATGCAGAAGAGCATCTCTGAACACACAACACAGTGAACCTTGAGGCACATGGGCTACAGCAGCAGAAGACCACACCAGGTGCCACTCCTGTCAGCTAGAACAGGATACTGAGGCTACAATTTGCACAGGCTCACCAAAATTGAACAATAAAAGATTGGAAGAACGTTGCCTGGTCTGATGAGTTTCCATTTCTGCTGCGACATTAGGACGGTAGGGTCAGAATTTGACATCAACAAAATGAAAGCATAGATCCATCCTGCCTTGTATCAACAGTTTAGGCTGATGGTGCTGGTGTAATGATGTGGGGGATATTTTCTTGGCACACTTTGGGCCCATTAGTACCAATTGAACATTATGTCAATGCCACAGCCTACCTGAGTATTGTTGCTGACCATGTCCATCCCTTTATGACCACAGTGTACCCTTCTTCTGATGGCTACATCCAGCAGGATAACGCGCAATGTCATGAAGCGCGAATCATGTCAGACTGGTTTCTTGAACATGACAATGAGTTCACTGTACTCAAATGGCCTCTACAGTCACCATATCTCAATCCAATAGAGCACCCTTGGGTGTGGTGAAACGGGAGATTCGCATCATTGATTGTGCAAATTCTCTGAGGAATATTTCCAGTATCTTGTTGAATATATATGCCTTGAAGGATTAAAGCACTAAAAGCAAAAGGGGGTCCAACCCGGTGCTAGTAAGGTGTACCTAAAAAGGTGGCCAGTGAGTGTATATGACACACATATATTTATTAGACACTCACATTACCAAGTGCAATACACTGTTCTATTTCACTTATTTGACATCGATACGCATTTATCCTGCTTACTAATAAATATTAACTAATCGTAACATTGTCTTCTATGCTTAAACACATATAAAATCTGTCAAAATCTTAAACTTGATCTAAAAACACATACCCTAACCCAAACCAACCCTAACCTTAACCCTAAACGATTTAGCTTTTCATGAATATTTAATAATAATTGTGACCTAGGAGCTAGATAACATGAAAACCTGTGAATGAGATTGTATGGATCCATGAGAATAAGTCATTAAACATAAAACTTCCCAGAACCTGTCACAGCAATGTGTTCGACATGAAAAAAAAAAGGCTGTGACATCTTACATGACAGATAGAGAATTAATAACTTTTTGCTTCACTAAACATGCATGTTATAAAATATATATTTGTAGAAAAAAATGAATTATAATAATTTCTCTCCTCAGATTTGTTTGATGTGTCATATTTGAAAACTGTAAACAAAGTAGATGGAAGGCAAAAAGCATAAAAGTATAAGCTAAGTACTTTTTTCCTCAAGGTGTTCTGCTAAATTCATGGTGGAGACTGACAAGATTACCTCTAATTAGTTGGAAGAATTGTTTGAACCCCAACAAAAGTAGCTCAAAATGTCAGTGCATCAGGCTTTCTTACTGAGCTTATTCTCAAAGCGCAAGAGAAAACAGACATCAATGAGCAGTGACGTGGCAGACGCACATATGGAGTCTATTACTTTCCGCCTCCTCCCCCACCTAACCAAAATACAGGCTGTGTCGCCACGCTAACCAATTCTCATATTCCAGTGAAAAGCACAAAAATACATTTCAGTCTGCCAGCAGTCATGCGGTCGAGCTCCTGCAAAGAACAGAGGAACCACACAGAGACTGAGAGCCCCAACCATGAACACACACAGTTAAAAGCACAACTGCCAGTTACTGCTTGCTATGGTCATCTGCGTCTAAAAACTAGTGTCTGTTCAGTAGCAAATAGAATTTTGAACTTTTAAGCTTAGCGTTGAGCCTAATGCACATGGACATTTCAACCCGTGGATGTACTTTACAGTTTTCCCAATTGTTTACACACAATTACTTGTACTTCAGACACAATGACTACAACATGTAACTGATGCACCAACCCCCTGAACCAATTCTGCTAAACTACAAGCACAATTTCTGCTTTACACTCAAATTGCAGATTTAAAACACTTTTTTTTCAAAACATTAAACACAATTCTCTGCATTTGGCACAATTTTCATGGAGAAAATCTCTTGTTTTCACAAGGAACACACTGTCATTCAGAATTGTAAAGTCAGTTGTCCTACTTTGCATACTTACTCATCACATAGGTAAACACCTGCCACACATAATTGCAATTTAGAAATCAGAGCTCATCTCATATTCTCCATTTCTCAATCTTATTGAGGAGTTTTTTCTGCCTGGGGATGGAAAGTGTATGACCGAAATCCACACTTTTTTTACTGTAACTATTCTGTAAATACTTCTGTTGGTGGCATATGTAGACCACGTTATGTGCAACTTTGTGTTGGTTGGGTGTTGGTTGGGATGAACACTGTGTGCACTGTTTTTGTGGAAAAAATGTCTAAAATATAAATAAAATATATTTGGTACCGTGTATTTGTGTGTTTTGTATAAAAATAATAATCTGAAAATTTTTACAATGCGCTTATGTAGGCCTATGTACTGTCTGTAGTAAGTGTAACACTGAACAAAAAAGGCTACCATCAGTACATCAGTGTTCAACTGTTCTTATAAATGTCTATTCATGTGATGGTTTGTGTGTGTGTCATTTGAAAACAAAACACCATTTTGTAAAGAAAGTACATTGTTTTGAATGTAAAGTTTGATTTTGCAGGAGAATTGAAGGGTTTTGCCCAATGTGTGTGTGTGTTTTGTGATTTGTGTGTAGAGTTCTAACAATATGAGACATGCTTTCAGAAAATGTGTGTAAACAACTGGGAAAAACTGTAACATCTGTGTCCTTACTACACACTTAAAATGACTTGTGCTGCTTATTCAAACTACTTATTTAAAACTAGCTGAAACAACACAATTCTTAATTGTTTTTTGTTCAATCACTTACATTTGTAAAAGTGATTCAGTTAAACCAATCGATTTGTGTTGGGACAGCATGAAAGAATTATGTGGAACCCAGCATTTTTTTTAGAGTGCACGTGATGCAACAAGATTCCGACAACAGGTAATTTGTCTGTCTGCACCAAACACGACATGCCACTGTTGTGTCCAGAAGTGGAAATATAGTGGATCTTTACTGAAACATGGCACGTTTAGAACTAAATAAAAAGGTTTTATTAAACTTTACATCAGCATTGCACTGGTACTGAAAAATCCTGGCTATATTCTGACAGCACCCCATGCATAAAACCAATCCCACGCATTTGTACAGAAAACAACCAATTACAGAACTTAATAATTAATAGCAATAATAATTAATAATAACAATAAGAGTAGCATTCAGCATAATGCACAGAAATTACTCTCTCTTTTCTTTTATTAATTCTTATTTTGGTAAACAAACACCACAGACACAACACGACATGACAAGACACAACAGAAATATTTAAATACCAGCAATATCAATCACTGCACTCCTGACAAAATGGTAGGGTTTTAATCTAATTAATACATATTTAACCTATTTAACATTATTACAAGCGGATTGACTGAGTGACTGATGTTGTTGATTTGACATAGGGTCAATTATTATATATTATTATTATTATTATATTATTTATTGCTATTTTATATTCAAGATCTAAGGTGATCTGCTGATGCTTTCGGTAGAATAACAACAAATGTCACATAAAAAGGTGTTCAAACCTTTTTATTAGTAGCATTTTACTCTGAATAAAGCACATAATCTGTACCTGAGGATACAGATAGCCGGTAGCTCTCTGCAACTTTCACATGGTTGCTTAATGAAGCTAAGCAGGGCTGTGCCCGGTCAGTACCTGGATGGGCTTTCCCACATGGGAAAGCTAGGTTGCTGCCAGAAGTGGTGTTAGTGAAGCCAGCAGAAGGCACTCAACCTGTGGTCTGTGTGGTTCCTAATGCCCCAGTATAGTGAAGGGAACTCTCTGCGGCATCTTTCGGATGAGATGTTAAATCGAGGTCCCGACTCTCTGTGGTCATTAAAAATACCCTTCAAAAAGGGTAGGGGTTTAATTTGCCCACTGACCTCTGTCCATCACAATCATTCTCATATCATAATTGGCTTCATCTCTCTGTCCAGCTGGAGTGTGGTGTGCGATCTGATGCAATATGTCTGCTATCTTGTCATCTAGGTGGATGCTGCACACTGGTGGTGGATGAGGAGATTCCCCCAAAAATGTGTAAAGCGCTTTGAGTATCCAGAAAAGCACTATTTAAAGGTAAGCAGTTATTCATTCATTCTTTTTCTTTTTGGTTTAGTCCCTTTATTACACCACAGCGGAATGAACCGCCAACTTATCCAGCATATGTTGTAAGCAGCAGATGCCATTCCAGCCGCAACCCATCACTGGGAAACATCCATACACACTCAATCACACATACACAAACACACACACACACTCACACCACGGACAATTTAGCCTACCCATTTAACCTATAGTGCATGTCTTTGAACTTGTGGGGGGAAACCGCAGCACCCAGAGGAAAGTCACGCGAACACGGGGAGAACATGCAAACTCCACACAGAAACACCAACTGACCCAGCCGAGGCTCGAACCAGTGACCTTCTTGCTTTGAGGCAAACGTGCTACCCACTGCGCCACTGTGCAGCCCTAAGCAACTATTATTATTATTGTCATAGTAGTTTGTGTTGTTTTGCCGTGAGGTTGATGAAATGGAAACTGATTCTAAAAAAGAAAATCTGCACGTTGCTGTCACAGATGGTAAAGACAAAAACTTGTTTTAAAACTACTACATGAAAATCGTCCTCATGTCAGAATACTGAAATGGTAGCAGCTAGCACATCAGTTGCTCATAACATGCTTTGATAATTATACCCGGGTAACCTAGGGGGAAAAAAAAGTTTTGATGTTTCCCTGGGGTCATTTAAAGTTATCATGCTAATTTCATCATCAATGTTGCCACTTGTTTTGGTTCTTGGTATAATGCTCATAAGCAAATGTCTCAAATTGTCAGACACTGGAAGGAAAGTTTGATTGCAATGGCAAATAATCGGCTGTCAGAGTTAAACTAATAATCAGAAAAAAAATAAATAAATAAATATATATATATATATATATATATATATATATATATATATATATATATATATATATATATTTTTTTTTTTTTATCTTAGAGATTTTATGATTTTCAAACTTTGAACCAGATGACCAAATTGTTCCCAACTAAATGACCAAAACTGGCCTTTAACTAGAAATTAATAATGTGGGAGTTAATACTAAAAAAGCACACAAGTTGCAAGAATTCAGAATAAACAGAAATGTGGCATTATATACAGCCAATGGTCTTTACTTCTGAGATAAATCCTATATACCGGTTGAGTTATTTGTAGTTACATGCCAATGGTTTCTGTTATTGTCTGTGGATATTCAGCATAGTGAAGAAATGGCACAGCTACTTTTGGGTGGGATTTCAAGGCACTGTGATTCATATTTTATTAATCTTGATTTATGCAAACATGCACTTCCATGTGTTTTTCTGGGCAAGTCAGAATGAACTGTGGCACTAATAGAGTTTCATGAATGCACAGTCATGCACAATAACCAACTGCAAAAGGTCAGAATTTCTGGAAAATAACACATCAAACTTTATTTATACATTTATATATATATACTTTTTTTTATATTATTACATTTTATATTATTTCTATATTATACTTTAAGTCTAATTTACATATGTTGCCTTTGGCCCAAGGATTGTTAACAAGCCTTTGTTCAACCTCACGTGAAGTGTGTCAAACATTTATAATCAAGATGGGAATCAACTTCATGTCAGTTTTCTGATTACAATTAAAAAAATGAAATAATGAGATGACTGCTCCATCAATATTTAAAAAAGTAATATTGTACAGAATACATAAACAGCAGACGGTTGTGTGATGTAAAGCTTAATTGTCATTTCTAATTTTCTGCCCAGACAAAAAAGAACAAGCCTTCAAGACAGGGAAATATAGATGCTTGGCAGACCTTCCTGTCTTGCTGTGTAAATGTGATGTACTCCAATTAGGTCTCAGAATGCCAAGAACAGACACATTCACGCGCACACACACGCATACGCATGCTTTGTGGTGAAGACAGGAAAAGAATGAAGCTTCTGTGAGTCATCAGGTGTACACAGAGACTTGAATCTCTTCTCTGCTTAGAAATACTGAGCCTGTCAATCCTCCACATCACAGCGAGACTTCTGCTGCTTCACTAAGGGTTCAGACTGGCAGGAGCAAATCTGTGTGTTTTCCGAATTTAAACACTGTGAAATTTTCAAATCAATTTGCAGCAACTTTATTTTTATCCCTCTCTCCCTCATAAACCGTTCGTCTTTTGAAGAATAGGAGTGTGAAGGTCAAAAAGCAAAGGAAAAAGCAGCATCTGGAGCAGCAGGATGAGGGCTGAGATTGTGTCCATCGGCCCTTCACACTACAGTGTATTGGTAAACACAACGAGAAGGACCAAGAGGAATGAATAAATGCTATTTTCCATTTTCTTGCACCAGTGAATCCTTGAGAGATACAGGATTGGATGGAGGGCAGAGTGACATGAGGCATATAACCGTTAGTGGAGAAACTATGGCAAGGGACACCCGGCTCTTTCTTTCTCACTCCTGAGAGAAAAGAAAAAAAAATAAAGCCTGGGGAAAAGCTCCACGTTGTGCTCAAAGGGGCTTCAGTGCTGCAATCAAGCATTTCTGTGCAGCCACGGATCAGAATGGAAAATTCCGGATGAGACATGATGTGCGGGGTGCTATTTATTGAAAGATTAGAGGACATCTACGCAAACAGAGAAGTCTTGGATATTTGCATTTTTTTCAGGCACAATTTGGTGTTCAAATGAAGAGAAAAGAAAATGTGCGAAGGGCTATAATCATGGGAACGTGTATAATTTTAAGCTTCAAATTCTAAGCACTCTTACATTTGAACTACTCAAATAAAAAACAGACTTTTTTTTCTGTGTAATAGACTTTGCTTTGACTTGAATGGGAAAATAACCATTTCGTTTCATCAGGGTTGCTGTTATTATGTTGGCCACTGATTGCGTAGCAAGAGCCTTGCGCTCATATTGACCTTTACCATCTGTTGTTCAAGAATTAGGCCTAATAATGGTCAATGTGGTTTAGATATTCTTGCTTTGTTGTTGAGAAAACAAACCTTCCTTTTTGTCTCATTGTCAAATGGATTCACGCAAGCAAACATGAACACTCCAGATTACAGCACTAAAGTAATGAACAAGATTGATCCTGAAACTTCATGCCAACAGTACCAATAATGCCCCCTTAACACACATTCATATTAATCATTGGCCTTTTGCAAATATAGAAAAGCAATCACAAAAACAATTATCGAGTAGGATATGATAAAGTAGGCAATTTCATGCCCTGCTGCTTGTGTTGTTGGGTTCAAGTCAAGCTGATTTGTAAATCACAGCCGTATATCATTTTTATTCTTAGTTTTGCATCCTTAACTCCAACACTGTACTCTGCTTGAGAAAGAGATGTACTGTAGTACTTTATGTAGTACTTTATATTTACCTTATAGCAGTGAATCACTATTGGGGAAAAAAAAATAAATAAAAAAAAGCTGTGTTATTCTACAGTGTGTGTGTGTGTGTGTGTGTGTGTGTGTGTGGTGTGTGTGTGTGTGTGTGTGTGTGTGTGGTGTGTGTGTGTGTGTGTGGTGTGTGTGTGTGTGTGTGTGTGTGTGTGTGTGTGTGTGTGTGTGTGTGTGTGTGTGTGTGTGTGTGTGTGTGGTGTGCGCGCGCGCAGTAGGCAAAGTGATTTTAGAGATCTAAATTCCAAATTTTGTATGATAGAGTCGCTATTATGTATACATCAGCAGTTCATTAAACTGTTTTAAACCTGTTTCTGATTAATTAATTATTGAATATGTCCACATACTGTTTGAAAAATTAAGCTCATCCAATGGTTTATGGACTGACATGGTGCCCTTTAGTACTATTTTTTTTTATCATTGGCTGCAAAATGATTCTATGTGAACTGTTTATAAGAATGATTTCTGTAGAACCGTGTGACACTGAGAACTGAAGTAATGGCTGCTGAAATCATAATTAACATTTTTAAATATTTAGAATATTGTTTTAATGATATAATAATAGATTTGAACTATTTAGCCTACGCTTTTCTTCTTCACTCTTTGATTAAAATATATTTATAGTAGCTATCTCGTGTTGAATATGACTAAGTCTGTAGGTAGTTCATTCTGTTAGAAGGATTTTGAGAAAAAAAAAATATCTTTCAGTTCAATCCTGAGTGTGTCAATCCTTATTTGATCTGCCTTTTGACTAAGTAAACTAAATGAACAATCTTCATATCACATCCACCAACACACAGCAGCGCACCAAAAGACTAACATTTCTCTGTATAACATCACATCATATGACTGATATTTAAGCAAATTTAATTCTATAAGACTTCATGTTGTTAAGTTTCATCCTCAATTGGACTTTACTGACTATACACTAATGTACAGAGACATTAGATAATACCTAGATGGACTTAAAAAGGCAATACAATCTTCATTATCTTTATAATATGTCTAATATTAAATGTGGGCCTCCTTTTGCAGCCAATATTGCATCTTCTTTGGGACTTCTCCACACTATAACTCTCCGGGATGTGGGAAAGACAGTAAAGGTGGACTCATCAGAGATTTGTCATCAGTCATTTGAAAATGGACATTAAAAAGACTGAGCAATCTTCAATATCCTCAAATACTCTGCTTGAGAAAGAGATGTACTGTAGTACTTTGCATTTACCTTATAGCAGTGAATCACTATTGGGAAGAAAAAAAAAACTGTGTTGCATTCTATAGTGTACTTACAGTACACATGCAGTGTGTGTGTGCAGTAGGCGAAGTGATTTTAGAGATCTAAATTCCAAATTATGTTTGATAGAGTCGCTATAATGTATATATTGGCAGTTCATTAAACTTCCAAACATGTTTCTGATTAATTAATTATTGAATATGTCCACATAATGTCTAAAAAATATAGACCATCCAATGATTTATAAACTGACATGGTGCCCTTTAGTATAGTTTTGAGTGTGTAGGCTGGATATCTATCACTTTCAGTGAGGAGCCTTTGGTATCAATACACAGACAACTATTTTTTATCATTGGCAGCAAAACAATTCTACCCAAACTGTTTATAAGAATGATTTCTGTAGAACCATGTGACACTGACAACTGAAGTAATGGCTGCTGAAATCATAACATTTTTAAATATTTAAAATATTGTTTCAATGATATAATAATAGATTTGAACTATTTAGCCTACGCTTTTCTTCTTCACTCTTTGATTAAAATATTTATAGTAGCTATCTCGTGTTGAATATGACTAAGTCTGTAGGTAGTTCATGCTGTTAGAAGGATTTTCAGAAAAAAATATCTTTCAGTTCAAGTCTCAATTAAAATTGTAATTGTGTGGATAACTTCATAAAGAGCACTGTAATTAAACTAGGCCAAATATCACTGCATGTGTGGTTACAGATCACAAATGCAAGCTATATACACATGCTAATGATTAATGTGTCAAGTCTTATTTGATCTTCCTTTTGACTAAGTAAAATAAGTGAACAATCTTCATATCACATCCACCAACACACAGCAGCAGTAGTTTAATGCACCAAAAGACACACATTTCTGTGTATAACATCACACCGTATGACAGCAACTCAAGCAAATTGAATTCCATAAGACTGCATGTTGTTAAGTTTCATCCTCAATTGGGCTTGACTATACACTAATGTACAGAGACATTGTTAAATGACGCCTACATTTAAAAAGAGACTTAAAAGGGTGATAAAATCATCGTTATCTGTATAATCTCTCGAATATTAAATGTATTAATTTATTATTAGCATCATAATATTCTCCCTCTTCATCTAAACATTATATATAATTCTCTAGTTACTACTGCATCTTTTTTGGGGCATATCCACACTATAACTCTCTGGGATTAGGGGAATACAGTAAAGGTGAACTCATCAGAGATTTGTCATCAGTCATTTGAAAATGGACATTAAAAAGGCTTAGCAATCTTCAATATCCTCATAATGTTGCTACAAATTAAATGTGTTAATTTTTTATTAACATTTTCATTTGATCATAATTAAAATAATTTTCTTTCTCTTAATCTGTAGATTTTTTGGTTACACTTTATTTTGATGGTCCGTGTGTTGAATTTAATTTACATTACAACTAATTCTCATTAGGTTATAAGTAGACTGTTAGGTTGGGGTTCGGGTTGATGTAAGTTGACATGTACTGTACTTGCAAAGTTTCTTATAGTCAGTTAAATGTGTGTTGAAGGAGCATATCAACAGATATTAAGCAGACAGTCTACTAATACTGAAAAGGACCATCAAAATAAAGTGTTACCGTTTTTTTTTTTCCTGTCATGATCATCTTTTGCTTGCTCAGAGGAAGAGTTTTAAAGCACTTCTGTACTTCCTTTTTGCTGCGAAACTGCTACAAAACCGTATATAGTTTGTATGTGACTAAATAATACGTAAAATAATATGAAATGGTCAATTCATCATTTATTTATTTATTTATTCTTTCATTCATTTATGCATTTAAAAGGGGGGCGTTAAAATCCAAACAAGCCATCTCAGCATAGGTGGTACATGAGATGAGTTGTAGGTGGCACTGAACGGATGCCAGATATGCAGTTGCCAGCCATTCTGCACTCATTTGGTAAGCTAGCATTTATTCTCTCAGCATTACAGTACTGTGTGTTCTCACCTCCCTCTTCCTCACTGTACACCTCTCTTCACACTGCTTAGGTAATAGGAGCTCAGTGTCTCTGTGCTCCTGTCACCACAGAGCCCAGAGAACAGGCGTTATTCCTTTTTGAAAATCGTTTCTTTCTGTAACGCATTAGATTACAGCCTATAAAGTGCATAGTTAGACATTTTAATTTACAGCACACTTTTATGCTCATTATCCCATTGTTTCATGAAATATTTCGCATTGTTTCCTAATACTTACAAATACATTTTAAATAATACCGTGTAAATTCAGTTTACTTACCATGCAAATTGCGTGCTGTAATCTAAGTGTTATATATTTTCTTTCTTCTTTCTCTTTGACATGTGCCCACATCCCGCCCCCCTCTCTCTTCCTCACTGGATTCAAATTATCTAAATGACTAATAGCCCCTTTTAGTGATGCATGAGTTGTGTTAGCTGAAGGGAAGCAGCCATGAGCTCAATAAACAGTTAAGCAGGATGCAGTAAATTTCGACCGCAACTTTCTCCTACCAGCCTGATTCTCATTACAGGTGTTTGGCTCTAATCACCCACATCTGGATCCCAGTGCTCAGATCTGTTCCAAACCTATTTGTTTATAAAGGTAAATAGGCCTGTTCTCAGACTGAAACCAAATCTGTTCACCTGTCATTTTGGTTTTTGTGCCATAATTTGTTTTGATGGTGCATGTATCAGTAAATTGGAACATTGTTGTTTACTATGAGATATATACACTTTACAAAGATATATGCATACATAAAGCAAATGGATTTTGGAATTGGAATAGGATGTTTCTGTGCATTTAAAATTGATATGTTTTCAGGAAAATTGGATGTAATAATGAAGGTGTAATGTTTATCAAAGCAAAGCAATATATTCATTCATTCATTTTCATTTCGGCTTAGTCCCTTTATTAATTTGTGGTCGCAACAGCGGAATAAACAGCCAAGTTATCCAGCATATGTTTTATGCAGCGGATGCCCTTCTAGCCACAACCCAACACTGGGAAACACCCATACACTCTTGCATTCACACACATACACTATGGCCAATTTAGCTTAGTCAATTCACCTATACCGCATGTGTTTGGACGCACGCGAACACAGGGAGATGTCACCTGACCCAGCGAGGGCTCGAACCAGCAACCTTCTTGCTGTAAGGCGATTGTGCTACCCACTGCGCCACCGTTTTATAATGATTAGCATTACATCTACAGTACCATCCAATATTTTTTTTTCTATTTTGCCAATGAGTTAAATGCCACTATACTTGTATCACATTTATTGTATTATTTCATAAGAAAGATAATAAAAACACCTACTTGATATTTATTTATTTATTTTTTAAACATATATAAAAATGCTACTTTTAGAGAATTTGCTCATAAAATATGTAAATAAATATGCAATATAGTTCATAAGCATAAGTACACAGTACACCAAGAGTCCACGCAAATGTACAGACATGCACTGTTTGTTATTTTCACAGAATTCTGAGAGAATCCTGGTTAAAGTAGTGTTCATGTTAGCTATTTTTATTTTTTATTTTTTGCTGCCACATTGGATTTTGGGAAATGTTCTTCAATCTTCATGTTGCTTCAAAAAAATGAACTGTAGGTAAAAAAAAAAAAATATGCATGTATGTCAGTAACCCTGCACCCAACCCATTCCGAGCTGGCATCGAACCAGCAATTCTTTGTATAGGAGTCGGTTGCTCTAACAAGGAGGCTAAAGGCCATGGACTTTAGAGTCTGTTGCTAGAGCACCTTTTGAGGTCAGAGAAGAAAGGTTTACCTGCATAGCACTTCGCTAGCTGGCCTCTGTTACCCACACTGTGTAACCCACCAGTCCTTCTGCACCCAACCTGCTCTGAGCTGGGATCGAACTGGCGATTCTTTGCACATTCATATATTTATACAACAGTTCTGTCGTGTTCTCGAATCTGATTGGCTGGTAGCCGTGTGATATTCTGTAATAACAGCACTGGACCAGTCTCCTCACCCTTCACCCTTCACCCTTGTGTATTACTCCGCCCACATACAGAGACAAGCAGAGACACTCTACAGTTTGACAAATATTTCTGCTGTTGGACAACATAATGTAATTTTGAGGCTTTTTTTAGTTGAGAATGTAGTTGTTTAGATTACCTAAACAACCAGGGCCGCATAATAAGTCCTTATTAAACGGCGTAATTTCAAATTACAGCTGATCAAATCATTATTAATCTGGTAAGTGATATTCTAAGTCTATCTCTCTCTTTTGTATGTTGTAGTGCTGTATTTATACCAGATAACTGTAGTGTATTGAGTGTGAAATGGGACTTGCATATCATGAATGTGTGTTGTGTTGGCAGAAAGAAAGAAGAAATGCCCATGTGTTTAGCGTTTTTCCTTACAGCAAACACAACAGCAATCTGGTAGTGATTGCGCTGCTTTTTTCAGGGTTAATTATTGTGATATCCCGATTGCAACAAAGAAATACTTTAGACTTTAATACTGCAGGGAGATATCTCATTGCATATAACATGGCATTTCATGTCTCGTTTAGCCTTATAATCTTAAAATGTAAACAAAATTACCTGTTTTACGCTAGAGAATCATTCAAATCCTAGCTGTAATTTGCGTTGGCAAATTAGTAACGGCTTCTGCTGTCTCTTTATTAATCTGGGGTCACACAGCAGAATGAACCGCCAACTTATCCAGCATGTTTAATGCAGCGGATGCCCTTCCAGCTGCAACCCATCACTGGGAAACATCCATTCACACATACACTACGGACTATTTAGCTTGCCCAATTCACCTTTGCCACATGTTTTTGGACTTGTGGGGGAAACCGGAGCACCCGGACGAAACCCACGCAAACACGGGGAGAACATGCACACAGAAATGCCAACTGACCCAGCCGAGGCTTGAATCAGGGACCTTCTTGCTGTGAGGCGATTGTGCTACCCACTGCGCCACCGTGCTGCCCCACCTAAAGGGATTTCCCAACAAAAATATCAAAGTCCTTTTAAGGCACTCAACGGCCATCTTTGAAACACCTCTTGGGCAGTATGCTCGGGCATTCTGTTTGAATGGGAAAACAACAAATTCTCCAAAACCATTGAATTTCATATAAGGAATCACCAATAAAATTAAACAACAACTGTGTCTTTAGTTTAATTTCTAAACGTCCAAATCACACAAAATCTGCAGAAACTCACATCTGGTCCAAGCCCCTCCCCCAGAGAATCATCAGTCTATATCGATCAATGATTGTCTAGATAGAACGTTCCATTGCAACAGCAGCGCCCAGCAACAGCCCCGTATTCCGCCATTTTGGAGTGAAAGCTGTCGGCTGTCCATTGGATCTTATTGCTGTCGAGATGGCAAGCATCTGCTTTGTTTTTTTTATTTATTTATTTATATAAAAAGCACAGTAAAGCTGAGATACAACCTGAAAGACGACAATACAACACTTACTATCACAATCATCAGCACTTTTAATAGTTTATTTTACGGACGTATAATATGCTGTTGTTCTATTGGAATTTTCATTCCAAAATGGCCACCGCAAATCGCACTAGAGTGTCGCCTCTTGGTGATTCTATGCTCTTTGATGCAGTACAACCAAAGAAAAAAACATGTTGATGTTGGTAACCATGGAGACTAATCAAATAAACTAGTCAAAACATACAATATAAGTGCTAATAAGAGCATAGAACAAACACCACTGTGTGGAGAAACAGATAACCATATTTGTAAGCGTTTAACTGCATTTCAGAAAAGAAACAGCATAGTGAATTTACTTTTTACACAGCAACAGAGTGATCTGAGAAAAGCAGTAACTTATATCTGGAGGCTGAATACTAGGTTAGCAAAACTGTGAATCTGATCTAGTGAAACGCAGGCAGACTACTGAGACTGAGTATTGATTTTCCAATAATCAGTTCAAAAGACGACTGAAATTCAAACAAGAAACTAGGAGGATCTGGTTGATTCAAGACTGAGGTAGCAAAACTAGACAGTATCACGCTGTGTTATTTTGAGTGTAGCAAAATTTCAACAGCACACTCTAAAAAGCCAAAAAATATTAGGATATTCACCTGTAGACATTCTGAATTCATTCATTCGTTTTCCCTCGGCTTAGTCTCCAATTCAGAGGTCGCCACAGTGGAATAAACCGCCAACTTATCCAGCATATGTTTTACACAGCAGAGGCCCTTCCAGCTGTAACCCAGCACTGGGAAACACTCATATACTCATTCACACACACACTCATACACTACGACCAATTTAGCTTATTCGATTCACCTATAGCGCATGTCTTTGGACTGTGGGGGAAACCGGAGCACCCAGAGGAAATCCGCGCAAACACAGGGAGAACATGCAAACTCCATGCAGAAATGCCAACTGACCCAGCCGGGACTTGAACTAGCAACCTTCTTGCTGTGGGGCCACAGTGCTAACCCCTGAGCCACTGTGCCGCCCTGCACATCCTGAATTATTGACTATACTGTAAGTAACTACTGTACATGATAACAGATTGTACTACCCCTAATTCTAATCTAAGCATCTGCATATACTGAGAGTTAGTTTACATAGTTTCAAGGTTACTATGATATAATGCAGTCAACAGTATGCATAATGCATAAAACCTTACAATACATTTTTCATGAAATATTAAGCAAAAAGTTTACCATTACAATCAGTAATGAGCGCTAGTTAAAATATAGTTGACATTTGGTAAATAAAATTATATAAAAAAAAAATAAAACAGATTCAATGTTTTCAAACATGTTTATATTGTTTATTAATCAGCAGTTTCTAAAATATTAAAGTCCACAGAAATCAAACTTACCCATATGACTTTGTTAGCTCACATTGCTAAAACAAATTAGCCTTTCTAATCTTTACTTGAAATCTGTAAAAGCACTTCCTGTTTTTTTTCAGTTAGATTGTCAGATTACGTATGTCTTAGCAATTGTGCATTGCTACATAGGTAACCACGTTGCTCCAACTGTCAGTTTAAACAACAAACAGAAATGATGGGGAGGAAAAGTCTGTTAGGTTGTAATAACTCTCCCCTAAACCTTTTTCCCAATCGTTCTGAATGAAATGCCTACTTTACTACATTCATTCAACTCGCAGTAGAAAAAATAAGCCATGCCCACTGTTTTCTAATTTAGTATTTCGTTTCTCTAGGAACTGCGTCACAATACGGAAAAATTAACGGTTGCAGCTTCCGGTTCATAGGAACTTTAGATGAGTTTAAGGGATAGTTCATACAAAATGAAAATTTACTCACCATTTACTCAGCCTCAAATGGTTCTAAACTTTGAGGAGTTTGTTTATTTTTTGAACACTTACAGGCAGGGCTTGACATAACTTTTTTGATCACCAGCCACTGTGGCTAGTAGATTTCCAACATTACTAGCCACTCGCCATTTTCACTAGCCACACTTTTCTTGTTAGGAAAATATATTTTATTTGCATAAATTTGACTTTGACATGCTAAAATGACTTGATTTAGATGTTGTGTTATGTCCACATGCTTTCTCATTCATTTCACTTCTTGTGAACATTACATAAAAAAAAAAAAAATATTGCCATGTATCTAAAATATGCACAGTAATCTGTCCTGGCTAAAAGTCCCAGATCACCAGTTAACTACACATAAACAGGGAGTAATCTCCCATTAAAGCAATGTTAGTGTTAATATAATTACTAATATAATAACTCTAATATAATAACACTAATATAATAGTGTTAATGTTAATATAATTAAACTATAACTATAAAAAATAACTGTAAGCAAAAGAAAGCAGGTGAAACATACCGTGTTTTATAATGAAAAGATGATCACGCGCACGGTTAATATAGGCCTGTTAATAATCTGTTCAAAGAATAATTAAAATGAAAGCAGTGACCGCTGCTGCTTACAAAAGAATATGTGTATTTATTTCTTAAATCTTGAGCAGGACTGTGGGGGCACGATCATCGCTCTTTGTCCAGTCTATTTCAAAGGAAACCGATCGCACCAGTTGGCCTTCCTCTAGGCACGGTTGCTTCGTGCAAGTAAACGGGAGTGCGCGCGCTTTTTAACAGGTGATGGGATGCGCGCGAGTGATCCTCCTCTCGTTCGGTATTTAACTGCTTTCTTTTGCTCGCACGAACAGTTATTTTTGTGCTGCTTCTCGATACTAAGATCACATTGCACGAATATTGGCACATGCTTATTGTCGAACCCTGCTTTTAAGAAAACTACAATTTAAAAACGATTTACAGCCAGCCAAAGTGGCTAGTGGAGGTGTCTGTCTAACCCACCAGAGCTGAAATCTACCCACGATTGGCGGGTTGGAGGGTGTTAATGTAAAGCCCTGCTTACAGGTATGAAGGTATTTTAAAGAAAACTGAAAACCTGTAATAGGAAAAACAAACACTACAGAAGTCAGCAGTTAAAGGTTTCCAACATTCTTCAAAATATCTTAATTTTGTGTTCAACAGAAGATACAAAGTCAAAAAAGTTTGTAACGTGAATGGTGAGTAAATAATGAAAACATTTTCGATTTTGGGTCTATTTAAAGGGCACCTATGATGAAAATCATCTTTTGGAGGCTGTTTGGACAGGACTGTGTATAGGTATAGTGTGTCCGCTGTCATATTGGGGTGATATAAAGACAACAAGTCTCTTTTTTTTAATTTCCTTAGGTTCCAAATCCCTCCCATTTTGAGGCCGACCGCAACGTGACTTAGGATTGCGGTTTTCCTGCACACCGAATTGATTGACATCCGCATATTAACATGTCTCTGTAGTTACGCGTATAATAATGTCAACAAGACAGGACGTGCGCAAATCAACCGGGATTAAAAAATCTGTTCAGCTTTCTGTGATCATCAATCATCATCATCATCAAATGTGATTAAGAATGAGTTTTAAAAGTTTAAAACGTTATTAAAACAGTGTATGTTTGTAATGAACTACAGCGATTTTACCGTTTTTATCACCACAGCTGCATGTCAGTACAATTATAAAAGAAGACGCTTCATTCCCGGTTTGTGGACGTTAAAACAAGTTTATTTTGTACATTAACATAATGGATATCCATAAAGAAGTGGATATTAACATGTATCATGTCACATTTGCATGCAAAAACAGTGCAAAGTTAAACATACGCGCTGTGTGTGTGCATGAACTTTGTAATGACATTGTGTGTGACTCATCATTCTCATCGACTTACTAACTCCACAACAAATACAGCAAAATAATTATTGGGAAAGTTCTTACTGTAGTATTTCTCACAAACGTTACGTGAGATCTGCTTCCTTCATCTCATGTCTGACAGGCACATGAGAACAGTGGGCAGGGAGAACTAGCATTAAAGGCACAGGCAACAAAAACAGCTATAATGTGTTCAGAGCAGAAAATTTCAATATTCTGAAAGGTATAATGATTAATCCGATGGGTGTTTTGAGCTGAAACTTTACAGACACATTCTAAAGACACTAAAGATTTATCTTAAATCTTGAAAAAGAGGAAAAATAGGTGCCCTTTAAATTGTCTCTGAAATACTATGAGTTGTAAAAGTTACTTATAGTCAGCAAAAATAAATAAAATGGAGCAACATCAAAGTAGAGTCCAACCTTTAAAAATGTTGGGTTTTCACAAAAAGCCTTTCAGCTACAATTTCTAAAATATTTTTTTTCTATTTGTTTTCCTGAGTGGGAAAAACATTTGAATAATTTGAAGAACCCTTTAATGTGTGCAAAGGAAAGATTACTAAGAATGCCAGTGATTCCTCATAGAAGCACAGAAAAACAACTATCCTCATACAGTTTTAATTACTCACGCTGCAGCTCACATCATCGTCCAACAAGTGAACATCAAAGACTGAGAAAAGGACAAACACATTTTTAAAACTTTGCACCATGTGATGTCTGGCCATCTTTTGTGGAGCAGCTGAAATAAGATCCTGGCCTTCTGCTAATAAGCAAAGGACTGCCCTCCTGGAGCTTGACCACAAATTGTTTTTTATTAAAGCCTGTAAATCTGTTTTAGTAACTGTGCACCACAGTCACAGTCTGTATAGGCAAGACCTCTTAAAAAGAGGAGGAATTAGCACCACTGGTATTCTCATGGGTCAAATGACACATGGAAAACAAGGCGAGAAATGTTGCAGTGGCTTATTTTGTCGAACTCCAACTCCTCTCTATCACTGCTGTTCTATTTATGTTTCAAAGGGGGCTAATTAATCCAGATCCAGGCTGTTAAAGGCAATTATCACATAAAGAGAAAGAGAAGGGTTTACTAAGAATGCTGCCGTCCAAATCCATCCAAACTGCTAGATTTATACCAGACTTGAAACTATTTTCACATGGAACCAATTAGGAAGTTAATAGGTTTATGATTGGAGCAAATAATGAAAGGCAAAGCACTATAGGTGGGTTATAAAAGGGCAACCACATTTCCAAGTAGTTCACGTGTGCAGTGTCTAAATGAAAATATACATCTTTGACTCACACCCGCTCTGTTCCTTTAAGAAAACAATCCATCCCATATCTGACCCCCGGAAAGCAAGGAAACTCTGATGTCATTTGATTTTACACTGCAAGCCACATTTTGAGCTTCTCTCTTCTGCAATAAAAACACAAAGTAATAACAACAAGCAGACACCGCAGTGATGGAGAGGACTTTAAAACGTGGACGAGCATTCCATGTGTTCACTTATATAAGAAAATGGAAAGAATAAATCGAAAGAGTGTGACTGCAAAGTATAACACGAGGCTGTAAAAGTGCAAAGCAAACACACACACATACACACACACACACACAAACACAGAGACAAAATTATTAAATACTTAATGAGATGGCCCAGTTTTACTATTGTGCCACTGTGTGGGGTGATAAGAACTTTGAACTGCTATGTTTTAATAATAGCAATGCTTCTGGAATTGTTTTTTTTTTCTTTACTTTACAGGAGTTATACAGGAGTCTTTGAATAAGTTATCCCTGTTTTAAGCCTTCTGGCAGTCTGAGAAAAAAAAAATATATTAATAAAATAATTCTATAATTATTATTAAATAAATTAATAAATAAATTAATAAAATAAAATTATATATATATAGACAGTTAAAGTCAGAATTATTAGCCCCCCTGTTTATTTTTTTCCCCAATTTGTTTAACAGAGAGAAGATTTTTGCAACACATGTCTAATCATAATAGTTTTAATAACTCATCTCTAATTACTGATTTATTTTCTCTTTGCCATGATGACAGTAAATATAATTTAACTAGATATTGTTCAAGACACTTCTATACAGCTTAAAGTGACATTTAAAGGCTTATCTAGGTTAATTAGGTTAACTAGGCAGGTTATGGTAAATAGTCAAGTTATTGTATAACGATAGTATGTTCTGTAGACTATTGAAAAAAAAAATAGCTTAAAGGGGCTAATAATTTTGTGAAAACTAAAAAATTAATAAAAATAAAAAAATATTAATGTATGTGTGTAAATGATTGTGTATGGATGTTTCCCAGTGATGGCTTGCAGCTGGAAATGCATCCGCTGTGTAAAACATATGCTGGATAAGTTGGCGGTTCATTCCGCTGTGGCAACCCCAGATTATTAAAGAGACTAAGACGAAAAGACATTAAATGAATGAATAATAAATAATAATTGTATTAATATTTTTATACCATTATTAATAACTGTTTTCGTAAGGTAATAGTTCACTATTTCAGAGGAACTGTTTCAGGATTTTCAGATGAACAGATCAAGCGTATGCCTCTACTGAAATCCATCTACTGATGATGCATGTGATCTTGTGAGTAAAAAAGCATAATGCCTTGTAACGAAATGTCTTGTATGCATGTTTAATATTTAAGGGGATAAAATCTGTGAATATTATCCTTTTGTGTGTGATGCAGCAGGAGTTCATAATCTGTTAAGATTGACAAACTGGTTTATAGACCTTGTGCTTTCAGGGTTTGTGCAAAATCATATTACATTTGACAGGACTGTCATTTATTTAATTATTTCTTGCACATGTGGAGCGCATAAACAGACAGCAGATGTGTTCGAATAAACAGTCTATTTTGTTGTTTGTATACTTTTTAAATAAATAAAAGATCTAGAAACTGCAGGAAAAATCTAAAAGTGCAAGAACCCAGTAAAGACTCGAGAATAGCTGATGCCTTTGTGCCGATCATCTATAAAAACCTGTGGCACACACTGTGGTGGAATTGTTTGGTAGATTGCAGAGCACATTTCCTGCATAGTGCTGAATAGTCGTTTGAGAGGAAACAGCCCGTGGACATTGATTGAAGCCTTGCCACGCTCTCTCATGCAGCCAGAATGCTGTGGTATACCTCTACAAGGGAAGATGGTAGAAAAAGACAGAGAGGAAAAAAAAAACCTGAACGCAGTCCTCTCTTCTGCTAGTGACACCCAGGCACATTTTTCTTCCATAAAAGTATATGCGACTGCTGGGACGGGGGCGAATGAGGAGTGCTTTTGTTTAGGAAGGAAACCACAGTGAACTTGATAGGCCCTCTCGTCCATTAAATCACAGCGCTTTGCTTATTTATTTAACCACTTGCATCGCTCTCCACTCTGACTCTCTCTCCGCTTCCATAGTAGAGACAACAAAGCCAGGATAATTTTACTGAATAGAAGTCTGTGCGTAATCTAAAAGCGGCATTGTGCACGTCATGCCCCTGATTAAACTTATATTGGTCACTGTGCGCTCATACTAAGGGGAGTATCTCCTGGGATGAGGCCAACGTTTAGATCAATAGCAAATGAAACCACCTCCCTTCCCTCCATTTTCCATACTCTGGGTTTCTCACACATATTATGTACGCCGTATTTACACATTGTCTCCTGTTAATGCAAGTGAACGCACATAAAGTTGTCCACCTTTGCAAATCAAAACAAGGCAATTTGTTTTTTTCCAACTGAGTGAATGGTTTAGATGTTATTATTCATCTTGCATGTCTCTAATTCAGCACAGACCTTCTTTAACCTTTCATGGAAGGCATGCAGTTACAAGCCTAAATCTAATAAGTTGGATGCTTAGAGTCTTGAGAAAATAATAAAAGCAAATTAGATTAGACTCTGCATTTGATCTAATTGTGAGAGTCAAGACGTTTACTGACTTTTTTTCCACCCTGTTCTTTTTTATGTGTGTGTGTTGCATCGGGACGTGACATTCTTGGTTTTAAAAAAGGCAATTAAATTAAAAGTGATCGGATATGACCTTGTAAACAAGACCAATAATTAAATCTTTTCTATTGAGGAATCAGGCTGTTGAAATGCAATGCAGTGCGCCATCACCAGTTTAGTTTCTGACTTTATAAATAGTCAGACATTAGTATATGTCATTACATTATTATCATTGCAACACAAAATGCCTCAACCAAATGTCTTCAGCCTTTAAACTCTGTTTATCATAGAGCTCTGAGGTTTTTACAGGTTGTCGTAGACTAACTCACCATTGTGAACTGTATGCCAAAGCTGAGTGGCCTTCTCTGAATGTAAGAAGGTACACCCACTTGATAAATCTGGTCTACAAGGCTCTTCTGCGTCTGGCGCCTTTATGTTCCCTCCTTCATAGGTCAAAAAGCCAGTATGCCCTATGTTCAAGTGAAACTTATCATTTGTCTCTTCCCCGTTTCAAACTGAAATAGGGAAGCGAGCCTTTAGTCATACCGTCCACTCATCCTGGGGTGCATTTCCGAAAACCACCGTTAGCTAACTAAGGTCGCAAGCTCCGTCATTACAAACATAGTTCGTTGATGTGATGTTTCCCAAATCCATCATTCCAACGAACATTCGCAAACTGCGTCGTATACCTGTACGTTTGCAACGACACCTCTAGAGCTGTAGTTAGAAGCATAGTTCCTGTCTGTGTTCTATTCCCAGTTATCCCCCCTATGCCCTATTTCTTTCGAAAGTACACCATTTAAACTCGGAATGATTAAAAAAAAACATTAAAACCATCTCTCTTATGTTAATTTCCTTACAAAGTATTTTTTACAGTTCAGCTTTAGAGATCTTCATATTGACAATTGCTTCCTTCATAGTGCACTTTAAAATCCTTTATGCCATTTTGAAAGCAGCCATGGCTCATGACGAAAGTTATAGGTGACCTATGGAAAGCGAAATGTATGTTACGTCTCCAAAGCTCGGGAAAACAAAAATATATAGGTTACGTTCATGTACTTAATTTATAATAGCTTAAGCTGTTTCTTCACCTTAGAATTATAAGGTTCTATCTGACATTTTTGTCAAAATTGAGTTATTGACATATTCTTATTAAATGACAACTTATTTACATTGTGTATTTTTTTTTTTTTTATAAGTTGTTTACATATTAAGACTTTTTATAAAAAAAAAAAAAAAACAAATGTTACACACACTGTTTGCCATGGAATGCAAAAACTTTGAAGCTCAATATCTCAAAATCATTCAGAACGCAGATAGAACCATATAATTTCAAGGTGACGATTTATTAAGAAATATATATGAACTGTATTGGGCCTATGCTGGATCATTTCTGCAGTGGTTTGAATGTGTCAAAGTTGTAAAAGTTGACTACTAGACTAAAATAGACTACTTAAAATTATATATTTGTTATTTCTTAATACCTATATAAATTAAAACCATTAAAGTGATGATTTATATATGAGATTAAAATACGTGTTAGCTTTTTGTAAGTGGTTTTATGTTTTAGAATAGACTATGGAATATTCTCAATAATATTTGTAAAAGAATATATGTGCTGTTTAAATATTTTCAGTTAATATGGGAAACGAGTGCCTGTTTTTACCAAAACCAATATTAGATTTCTTTTTAAAAATGCATGGGCATGTAAAACAATATAATTTGCACAAAAAATGATGGGTTTTTTCTCTAAAGAAGCTTTTACTCCACCCTATTTAGAGCGTAGTTATGGATGCTTTACATTATAACTAACTTGGTTCAAACAATGGATCTGCAACAAAGAAACTACGATTTTGGGAAACACTTGTCACTACATCGTTCTTTTCCCAAGCGATGCATAGTACTATGATAGTCCAGCTCCCAGTTATGTCATTGTTTGGGAAACGCACCCTGGAATACTCTTCAGTCTGAAAAAAAAATGTCTGAGCTCAACCCAATTAAATAATTTTGCTCTGTCCTTTACATCTAACAACAACAGTCCATTTCTCAAGGGTTTTTTTTTTTTTTTTTTACCTGGTTGAATAAAGAAACGTATAAAAACAAAGCTCAATGAGTTTTGACCATTGAATGTTGAAAAAAAAAAAAAAAAAAAAAAAAAAAAATATATATATATATATATATACACACACACACACACACACATATATATATATATATATATATATATATATATATATATATATATATATATATATATATATATATATATATATATATATATATATATATATATATATATATATACACACACTACTGGTCAAAAGTTTGGGGCCAATTTTTTTTTCATCTTTTTTTTTTAATTATTCTGTTCATCACGGTGGAATTTATTAAATGTAAAGAAATATAATAATAATAATTGTTAAATATTAATTAAAGTTTTAAATAACTGCTTTCATACTGTATTGTATGTAGTTTCGAATTAAATTATTACTCCAGTCATTACTGCTTTTAAAACCATTAATAATAATAATAAGAAGAAGAAGAAGAAGAAGAAGAAGAAAAAGAAGAACAAGAAGAAGAATTTTTATTAATATTAGAGTGAATTCTGAAGGATCGTGCGACTCTGAAGACTGGAGTAATGAAGCTGAAAATGCATCATTAAAATCACTGGAATAAATGATTAAATTAAATGATAAACTACTTTTGAACAGTTATTTTACAGTGCAATAACATTTCACAATTTGTACTGTATTTTCGATGAAATAAATGCAGCTCTGGTGAACAAGAGAAGTTTATTTTAAAACATTTAAAAATCCTACTGACACCAAACTTTTGACCAGTAGTGTGTATATTGTCCATCCTTAGAATGGCATGAAGTGCTACAAGTATTGCATTACAGTTTCATCAACTTACATGTTACAAAGTTCACTCTAACCATGCCAGTGCTCAGTTTTCCTGTCCTTGAATGCATTTGGCCAAAATATAATGTTACGAAAGATGAAGTGCTATGCAATGTTTATTTAAGACAGTACTGGCTGTAATTCAATGACAAATGCTAAATAACAAACCTTCTTTATTCATCAAATTCATACAACATTTGCATTTACAGAATTAATGTTATTTGAGTAAAGAAAATGCTCTACTTATCCAAACAATCAGTTATTTATTAACCTTTACATTACAAAAAAGCAGAGACACTCTAAACTTTGTTCAGCATTTTATTCTAAATCGAGTTCAAATTCAACTGACTTAAATGATGATTTATAGTTCACCCAAAACTGCCAATCTCTGTCATCAATTACTGCACTTGATCTAGTGAAAACCTGTCTTTATCCTGTTGAACACAAAATAAGATATTTTAAAGAATGTTGGTTGATGGTACCAAAAAGCATCCACATATTTTTTTTTCTCCTACTAGGGAAGTCAATGGGTGTCATCAACCAGCATTCTTCAATCTTCTTTTGTGTTCAGCAGATGAAATAACTTTAGAAACCTCATGATGGAGAGGAAATGGTGAGGTTATTGTCATTTTTGGGTGAGCTATTTCTTTAATGGAAATCTAACCTAATGGAGTCCCAAGCTCTTTTTTAAAATTTCTCATTGGTTAAATATTTGTAAAACCAAAAGACTAAACATTTGTATTGACTTTAAACGTAGTTTATTTAATAAATCAATGATATTAGTCAGTTTTTATGTCAGTCTGTGAGTTTTCCTCCAAGCAATATCAAAATCTATATCTGAAATATTACATTTGTTTTAGTAAACATATTTAGTCACAGACACAAATGGGACAAATCACTGCAGCTAAATTGCAATGTCCACAGGCAAACCCTCGAAAACACCCAGCTTGATGCTTACCAACCTAATTGTTCTCTCTCAGATATTCTACAAAACTGTCAATTAATCTCTTAATCTCTCCATATCTGTTCATGTATCCCCTTGGCTTTGGTTGGTGTTGTCTAATGTTTGTTTCGTGCTAAGCAAAGGAGAAACTGGAAGTAATTTGAACATGTTTTGAGGCAATTCACACCATTCTAAAAGTGATTGAGCCTAACCGGCCTAATTAGACATTTACATTTAGAGGCTAAATAAACAGAACTGGCAGGAAGAACAAGAGCAGAAGACACAAGAGTCATTATCATCTCAGCCAACTGATTAGTCAGATAATGAAAGAAAGGCAATGATTCCTTAAGAAATGCTCTGAGCCTGAGCTTTATAGCCTTTAATGCCAGCCTTCTCCAATCCTGGAATCTGCGGGAGTCAAATGGAAATCATGCTATCGGCTGCAAACACAGGGAACTAATTAACATTCTCTACCTCCAAACTGCCTCAGATGGGCTACGCTACATCTGAACTAGGGCCTACTTTTTATTTTATCCACAACAGGGCTGTGCAATATGACTACAGTCAAGGAAATAAGTATTGAACATGTCACTGTTGGTGCTGTTGACATGATTTTTTTTTTTTTTTTATCAGATGTTGGTAAAAGCTAAATAAATCCATATATGCAAAATAAAAAAAATAAAAAAATCGAATAAGTTTAGAAATTAAGTTATGTGTAATAAAATGAAATGACACAGGGACAAAGTATCGAACACATGAAGAAAGGGAGGTGTAGAAACAGCAGTTGAAATCTCTCAGTAGTTATTCAACAACCCCCCAAATGAGGGGGTCAACATCTACATTATCAGGATGATGAAGATGAAACCAGGGTGGACATTTCAGCAAGACAATGATCCAAAACACAGACAAGGAAACTCTCAAATGTTTTCAGAAAAATACAATCTAGCTGTAGAATGGCACAGCCAATCACCTGACATAAATCCAATAAAAAATACAAAATAAAGCTCAGATTTGATAGACGAGCCCCACAGAACAATCAAGATTTTTACACCCTGTTGAAGCCTCAAGTCTTTATTCTCCATATGAGAGGTATCTTTAAGCTGGCATTACCAAAAAGCCTTTTATATAAAGTATTAAATATGTTTCGGTAGCTCAGCACTTTCTCCTTGTGCCAATTCATTGTTATTACACATAACACATTTTTCAGATTTTTTTTTTTTTTTTTTTTTTTTTATTATTGAACATCAATGTTGAACAAATGAAATTAAAACTAATAATTTCTGTTATTCTGTTAAGTTAAACTGTTAACAACAGCTTGCCTTAAAAAAACAAAACCACTTGAACTTTTGAAAACAAAATAAATAGTTTTCCATGTTTCTCATATTAAAAGTAAAAAAAAAGCAGTATCTCTTCTAAATAAAATAACTCTTGTATATCCTGTAAATTATATTTTAAACTGCATTTCATGCACTCCATTTCTATAAACAATATTTTCATGTAAATAATAATTTGCTAACACTTTATTATAACTGCACACTATGAACCATTTATTAAGCATTAGCAAATAGTGAATTCATAATTTGTTAAGCATTAACTCTAGATTAATAAACGTTAGAAAGCAGTTTATTACTGCAGCTACAAATGCTCTATTCTTGACTTATAACCACGTTTATAATGTGCTTAATAACTGTACTTTCATAATTTGTGACTGGCTGATTTTTCATTACTAAATTAAGTATTGCATTATTAACAAACCAGTTATTCAGAAATAGTTGGTGGTTTTTTTAAGATCATTCATAATGAGTTAGTAAATGATTAATAATCTATTCAAATTAACATTTATAATTCTTATTATTCAGGCATATATTAATAGTTAATTTGTCTGTTAATAAATGCTTTATTAACTCAACTTCATTCAGTGACCTAATCTAAAGTGAGGACTATTCATGCTTTATAAATCCCTTATAAATGACAATTAAAGGCTCAGTTAAATTCTAAACAGGAAAAAAGAACAAACGACTTTATTCATTCCTATTCATTTGAAGATACACAAATCAAACTGTATCAAATAAAAAAAAAAAAAAATATTTGCAACCTTATCTAAAATAAAATTACTGTATTGCATTTTATTATATTGTTAAATTAATATATTGTTGTTGTTTTATCCAATTTGATGTTGTATTTTGACACTCCTGTTATTCAGCAATGTTTAAAATTCACAGTAATTTTACTTTTTAGATACGATTGCAAAGATGATTGTTAATTTGATACTGAGCCTTTAATTGTCATTTATAAGGGATTCATAAAGCATAAATAGTCCTCACTTTAGATTAGGTCACATAACTGGTCACATAACTGCATTAAGTTGTGTTAATAAACATTTATTAACATACATAGTAACCATCAGTATATGCCTGAATAATACAATATATAAATGTCAATTTGAATAATTTATTAATCATTCACTAACTCATTCTGAATGAAAAAACCTCCAACTTCGCTTAAATACAAATGGTTTGTTAATAATGCAATACTTAATTTAGTAATTAAAAATCAGCCAGTCACAAATTATGAAAGTACAATTATTAAGTACATTATAAATGTCGTTTTGAGTCAAGAATAGGGCATTTGTAGCTGTAGTTATAAACTGCTTACTAATGTTTACTAATGTAGAGTTAATGCTTAACAGATAATGAATTCACTAGATGCTAATAAATGATTCATAGTGTGTAGTTATTATAAAGTGTTACCAATAATGGTATGGTAATGGAAAATATACCATCTCAAGGCATCTCTGGCGCAGCTTCCAATCATCGTCAATGTAGTACAAACGTGCGACATGTAGTTACATATTAACGAAGACTGTGGCAGACCATACATGTGCGTTTGACGCAGAAGTATAAATCAGCCTAAACAGAGCGGGGTCACCTGACACCACACGGGAAGTTGGAAAAAGTAGGGAAAGTACTTGAAAAAATTAACCTGGAAAAATGTGATTGATTATAGGTCCTATGTCGATTTCGATAACTTTTCGATGAATTGCACAGCCCTACATCAGGATATGAGATGACTTATTTCGAGATGTGAGATTTTTGTCACATCGCCCATCCTTAATCCACAAGACTCTTCCTTTACCAAGAATCCCCACCCCCACCCAAAAAAAAAAAAGACGAAGAAGAGGAAGCAGGTGAATGAACAAAAAAGCAATAAAAGTCCCTGATAACCCTCAGGGCTGCTGGTCTAATCGTAATGTGCACTTTGAGCTGCGGGCCAAGGACCAAAACTGATCACAATGATGATCTGCAGGCATGAAGAAAGATGACTAAGCAGGGCAAGCATCCTCCATTTTAGGATGTAAACAGATGTAGAAGTATAACTTGAGAAATGCAAGCCTCGGGGGTGCCAGGCAAGCTCTTCATTCATGAAATCTATCACGGTCGAGCGTTGAGCCAGACTTTGCCTCGCTGCATCGCCCTGGCCTGTTTTGTAATTAAGTAGCAGGATGATTCGCCTCATTTCGTGACTTATTCGTCTGGAGCTTGGTTGAGATGAGAATTCAACCTCCAGGACCGGCAGATTGAAGGGCTGAACTGGCCCTTAATGCTCGGCCCCTGGGACCTAGTGACAGAAAGACTGGAGTGACATGCTAATGGAGGCCCAAACGGAGAGGAGCATAAAGCATCACATTCTAACAGGCTTTTCACATTGGAATAGTGAAAATACTGCTAGAGAGTGATATCTTGATGTAGTAACTACATTTAAATCTAGTAGCTAATGAGTTATTCGATCAAATATGCAGTAGTAAAAAGTGACATTGTGAAACAATATTGCAATAAAAAAGTTTATGTTTTGTGTAATTTATTAATTTATTGTAAGTGTATTTAATTAATTTGAATTAGTTCTTTGAAACTTCTCTGGACTTTCAGCAGCTATTCCTCTAGACTTCAGTGGCACATAATCATTCAGAAACCCATGTGATATGCTTATTCGGTGTTCAGGAAACAAGTTGTGCTGCTTATATTTTGGAAGGCTGTACAATAAGTTCCATTAGTTGACATTAGTTCAAAGGGTTAGTTCACACAAAAAGTTCACCCTGTTAGATTTCATGCCAGATAAATAAGATGTAGCCCTGGATGCTAGATCCTGTCAGAAAATGTCTGTTTCTCTGGGTATCCAGACAACAAGCCAGTGGAGCCACCCAATACCTAAACCTGTTAACCAGTATTCAACTGAATTAACAGTCTCCTATAAATATAAGGGTTGACTGAGGAGAGAGCAGAAACAGGAGATGAAGTAATGATGATAAAGAAAGAGCAAAGTTATTGAATAATCTTTGTTGCGTATGATTTAGTGCTCAGACTTCATCTGACCACGATAAATCCAACAAGTGTTATTATACCACAAGCAACAGCAATGGAAAATTACAGCTTCAAAACATTGTCTAGAGACAATACAGACCTTGAAATGAAGACATTCTCTTATCCTTTACTCTTGAAAACAAGTGTCGCTTGAATCCACACAGTCATAAGAGTATAACAATATGGAAAATTGAAATAATGATAAAGCAATAATTATATAAAAATAGTAATAATAAAATATTAAAAAACATAATCAAATTACAAATAATCAATAATTATAATCAAATCATTAACTAATGATCAATAAAATAATATAATTATATAAATGATTAATGATCATATGATTAAATAAAATAATTAAATGAAGAATAAATGAATAAAAACAAATGAAAATAAAACACAAGACAAATGAATGGTTGCTTTCTTGAAACAGCACACACATACATTTTCTATAAGGATGTTTTCAACCCTCATGTTGTTCCAATCCCCTAAGACCTTAAATGGTCATGAGACAGAAAGATCCAGAAAGTCTAGAAAAGGAACTAACAACATTGTGAGAACATCTATATGACTTGTATGTGACAAATGAACTCATATGAAGCTCCAAGAAAACTTTTGTGCAAACAACAACAACAAAACTAGCCCTGCTCCGGCTGACTTAGAAGAGAAACTATAGGCTAACAGAGTCATATTTACACAAATAAATATGTTTAAAATACATATAGTTTGGCACATAAAAGTGTTTGGAGCTTTGTATTAATACTGTTTAACCTATGAAGTCTCATGAAATGTTCGGACAGTGTTTTCTATACAGTATAAAAGGCATATATAGCATATGAGGTATAGAAGAGCTCTTGAATTTCATTTAAAATGGCTTTATTTACGTTCCAAAGATAAACCAAGGTCTCAGGAAATCAGAACAAGATGAGTAATTGACAACAGAATTGTGATTTATGGGTGAATTAACGCTTCAATGCATTACATTATTTAACAATTAGCACTTGTTACAGTATGTATTAATTTAATTTATTTTGTTCATTAGTGTCTGATAATGGTCATATCTGTTTATTGTTAGTTCTTGTTAGCTCATTTATGAATAATAATAACATCTGTTCATCTATGTATGCTATGTTACATCATGTGTCCATACAGATTGCATAAGAGTTCCAGCTTTATTGGATGTATGGAGCTGCAGGTGGTGGATCAATTATAGCACTTTATCACAGCAGCTGGAATAAATGGCAAAAGGGAAAACATTTTAAGAAAATGTAATTTTCTTTTTTAATTAAAAGGACAATTGTCTTATATGAAATAGAAACTATTCTACAGAAATAGCTTATGATAATTACAAATTAGACTGTAGAGATTTAAATCTGCAAAGTGTAATGCTAACACATACAACATTTACAAAGTCATAAAAACACAAACACAATTTCACAAAGAATAAGTTATGTTAACAAACTTAACATTATTTTACAAAAAGGGAAACAGGAGTTCCACAAGCAAGCATTTTATCACTCTTAATTTTTTCTCTTTACACAAATGAACTTGATCCAGGATTTAGGTTTTCATTTATTTAAATATGCAAATAATATGCAAACTTGTTGGCTGGTTGAACAAAACTGGAACAGAGGAAAATTCATTCATTCATTCATTTTCCACAGCAGAATTAACTGCCAACTATTCTGGCCAACACAGGCTCATTCTGAAAATGCAGCCCTATATACATTTCTGGAGATTGTGAATTATCTATCCAGAAGTACGTCTGGCTGCATTTCCTCTTTAAAACAAACTCTAGGGGGCCGGTACGACGCTGTTCCTTTTCACACTGACCAGCTGACCGCTTACCTCCGTATGGACGGCTTTCCTGCTGTTACCAGTTTGTCCAGTTAGCTTGCCATGTAAATCTTGAGACACAGAGAAAAGCTGACCATGACGACGGGGTTTGAGTTCGGCAAAGAAGAATTTTTTTCAGAAAGTGGGTAAGACAAAAACAATAGCCAAAAAATTAAATAAACAAGTAAATAACAGGGTGAGAATGTGGTAAAATATGAAAAAGTGGTAAAAATCATACGAAGGCTTTTCTTTTTTGGGATAGCTTTTTAAGACTGTCGGTTGGGTTTAGGGAAGTGACTGGGTGGGTAGATCTGTGCTTTTGAAAACACTATTAGTTGGGTTTAGGGAAGGAGAAGGGTGGGTCACTTGATCAGTCAGTCAGTCAGTCAATCAATCAGTCGACAGTGGCCTGCAGGAGCAGGTGCAAAAGGCACTAGTGAGAGAAATTTAAGATCTCAAAAAGCGTACACAGCGGCCTCTGGTGGATTCGCTAAAGCAAAAACTGAAAAAAAACATACCTCCTGGGACGTATTTGGCGCTCTCCAGAAACGTATATAGCGGTACATTTTCAGAATGAGCCTGGTTTGATTCCGGCATATGTTTTATGCAGCAGATGCCCCTCCACCCGCAACCCAGTACTGGGAAACACCCATACACACTCATTAACACACGCACACTCATACACTACGAACAATTTTGTTTATCCAATTCACCAACAGCGCATGTCTTTGGACTGTGGGGAAAACTAGAGCATCCGGAGGACACCGACGCAGACACGAAGAAAACATGCAAACTCCACACAGAAATGTCAACTGCCCAGGCGGGACTCAAACCAGCAACCTTCTTGCTGTGAGGCGACAGTGCTAACCACTGAGCCACTGTGCCACCCAGAGAGGGAGCTAACTTGTATTACAGTTATATATATACATGCAATCCAGAGATTATACCTCATTAGGAATTTACAATAATTTGGTGTGATATATATATATATATAAACTGTGTTGAGTAGTAAAAACTGCCAGTGCAATTGTAGGTAAACCACAAAGACAACAAATGGCCCGTTTCAACTGAGTGGTACAGTATGGTACAAAACGAGTCGGTACGGGTCACCTTTATCAGCCTTGCGTTTCCACTGGCAAAGGATACCAATGGTGCCCTTTTGATGGGCGTCAGAAAGTTGCAGTCGACATCATTCTTGCTCGAGGAAATGTCAAAGTAAAGCTGTACGGGTCGTTCACATATCATATAAGAAGCTCTTCTCACAAAACAGAGGCTTTATACACATCAATACTTGTGTATAAATGTTCATTTCTAACCGTTCTATGAACAGGATTTGATTATAACTGCTGAACATACATGATAGGGCGTAATAGCCTACTGTAACGTAACATCTTTAATCTTCACCAGCACATGTAGCCTCTTGTTAGAAAGTAATTACTTCATTCCGAGTTCATAATAGTCCAAAAGATGATGATAATAGTTATACATGGCAGTTTAGGGTGCTGAAACAAATATTTGCTCCTTTGTTTTTTCCGGCTTCTCCATAGTTTTTCTCGCAATTGTCTGTTTCTGAAAGGATTGGGTGTCAGAAGCACTTCAATAATCATCAGCACAATCAATAATTCAATAATGTTATTATCATCAGCTCAAGAAGTTCGTTATTTTTAAATACAGTCGCGCAGCAAGCGAGAAAGCAAAAACGCTCGCGCTTTAGACGGCCTTGTAAACAACTAGTACGGTTCACAGGGCAGATTCTGCTCTTCTTCTTGGCTTTGTGGCTGTTCATCAAGAAGATGACAAGGTTTGTTTGAGCTCGGGTCGACCATGGCTCGTTATTATATGTATATATTATTACGGTGTAATGTCTCGGCTGTAAAAATGGCGGTCCCTTTGTTTTTCATTGGTTTGCTTGTCTACGAGCTAGTGATGTATTTCTGTAAACCAATAGCGTTCAGCTGTGCATCATGCTCTGCATTTTGATACCTTTGGTTGTGCCTGGTATCTTTCCAAAAGGGTACCCAAAAAGTGGAATGGTATGATTTGCTTTTAGGTACCTTTTGACAGTGGAAACATCGATTAAAAGAGTACCGAACCATACAGTACCGTACCACATGTACGGGCCATAAATGTAATGTATCTAATGAAAAATAAACAGAAAGCACATCATTATTAAAGATCATCCCCATCCCTTAAAGATAAAATTCAGCTTTTGCTATCAAAAAGACATTTTAGCCAATCTCGAATAAAGAAAATGTGTATGAAATATCATGTGCCGACTGCCATTAGAATTTTAAATGGCTTTCAAGTATGAATAGGGCTAATTGAGTTTTTAATGTGATTTATGCGATGATATTGAATGTATTTGTGCTACTTGTTTTTGTGATACAGTATATGTAATGTGAATGCTGATGAAACTACAGTGGTGAAGCCAAAGATGAATTTCCACTTGTGGAATAAAGAAAGTCAAAGTCAAATATATTGACAAAGACTGAAGTTATTCATAAAGCATGGGGAAGAAAAAAACCTTTTAAATAGAAGAAACAAAAACCTTGAAATGGGAAATTAAGATGCTGCATACTTTCTTCTCTCAGATTTATATTTGTTTGTCTTTGTTTATACAATGATATATTAAGTTTAGTTATGATTGTTATGCGCAACAATGCAATTTTCATTCCAGATCACATTAATGCATGCCAGCAGACAAGCAGCGCTGAGACCGTCTGTGCATTTTCTGTTCTGTCTTCATTTTCCCACAATGAGAGCAGCCAACGCGCACAGACAAATCAGATTAATACCTGCTTTTCAGTGCTATTAATTTGGACCCACATTTGCTATTTCCGAAACTACTTTCAGGCATAATAAATCACTTTGCTTGTACGCGAGTAAGGAGGCACGTCCAAATTTTATATTCATTAATGGAAGCCCACACAAATGTCAAGACAAGCTATTTTGCTCATGTGAAAGACACAATCCTTGGCAGACTAAATAAATAGATCAGCTCAGACATTTTTTTTTTTTTTTGATGAGTACTACTGTAATGAAGTGAAATGTGTGCTCACTGAACATGCATTAAAAGTCTGGCCACAATAGTGCAGTAGTGACCATGAAGATGTTTTTCATCTATAAGGCTCTAAAAATGATACTAATAGGTATTTTATTGTGTTTTCTGCACAAAAAATATGCAGGAAAAAATTATTTATTAGTAATTAAAAAAAGTCTGAATTAAAAAGTGTATACAATTTTGCAGACACCCCTCCAAATCATTGAATTCAGATGTTCAAATCCCTTCCATGGCCACAGGTAAAGTACATACAGTCATTTGTGAAAGAGTTCAAGTGGTTTACCATGATAGGATGCCACATGTGCAATAAGTTTCAACAGATTTGTGAAATAAACACTAACACTTAAAAACACTATTAAACCTTCTGGAAAACCTTCCCAGAAAATGTGTTATACAGTAGCTGTAAGGTGTGAATCAACTCCATGTTAAGAAGATTGGGATGTTATTAAAGTACATGCACATGTATAGTCAGAGGTCACAAAACTTTTGACAATATATGTAGTATCACATGGTTAGTGCAAATTATCACATAATCAGATGTACATCAGTTTAACATAATCAGTTTAATTTCTCTTTGCACCATGAGAATATAATGGCTGCTTCAAAACTTCAAAAAAAAAAAAAAAAATAGTAAAGTATATTATCATCAATGTTTGATAATTATTATTTCTTGACTGGAGATAACAATTAGGATCTCAGGTAGAAGGACAGGTAGATTACATTTGCTTGATCTTGATGGTATGGCTGTCTGGAATACTTGATTTTGATTGGTCAATCCTTAATAACAACCAATTAAATGAATAACACAGGCTCATCCGAGTACTTTATATGTACAGTATATAGAGCTGGTTGTTTAAACAGAATAAAGTTCTATACAACATAGTCAGCAAAATTTACACATTACAGTATACCACAATTCACAATTGTGACCGACCATAAGCCACTAATTTTCACCCACTTATCTATCGAATTAATTAAAATAGATACTTAAAAAATATATGTATTGGATTGCTAAATCTAGAGGGTTATTAAGGATATCATGGAAAGATTTGTGTCTAAAAAAATGTGATTAAACAAATTAAAAATGGCTAGTGCATTCACAATGATTCAGCATTTTATTTAAATCTTTGTGTTTCTGTATGTTTTCTGATCCACCACTGTGTTTCTAAGGTAACAGTGTGAGAAGATTTCATCTTGCAAAAAAACCTTCACCGTATGCATAACATCTATGTGCATTTCACAGCAAACTTCAAATTGGATGACCCGATTTCAGTTTCTCTTGATCCTTTACACTTAAAAAACAAATCTGTGGATCATATTTCCAGCATTTGCATTTAATGGAGGTGTGTGCACGTATCCTTTCCAAATAATGTGCAAGTTTGAAAGCCGGCTATATAGTGACATTTGCCACAGACATGAGCTATACAAATGCAAATGTAATCTGCCTGTCCTCCTTGAGATCCTAATTGTTTGCAGCTGCAGTCCAATCTTTGGGATAAAAGCAGTATGTGCTTCTATTGGAGTCTTGTGCTGACTGGAGACCAGTCTCTCACGAAGGCATATCATTTAACCATTTCTGGCGCGGAGGAAAACAGATCAATGTCAACACCAGACGACTGCACACTAATCCGTGGATTAGACTGAAGGTCATCTGGCTAACATTACTAAAATAAATAGCTTAAAAGTTCAGGTTTTGGTGTCACAGGATTAAAGAATGTCTCAAACAGAATGAGGTGAATTGTAAATAGAAACAGTAGGCGCTAAAATAAAAGCTCAGCAATGTTACAGTGGTTACAACGACAGTGTCATAATGGGTTTCATTGAAGCATGTGAAGTACTTCCATGATTAATAATGCAGTGGCACAGAGTCAATGATTTATGATTTTTTTATTAGATTTACATTTGTATATCTTGACAATTTTTCAGGTTTTGACCCTACAACTCTCTCGTGTGGTGAACTACAAAGGACTAATTAAATTCAAGCTGACGCCATTTTATGAAAGCTTAAGGAATTAATGGAATACAATGTAATAAGGCAATAATAAAACACACACTATGACCCATACTCAGAATTTGTGCTCTACATTTACCCATACAACTGAGCACACAAACACACATGCACAGGGAACACACACCAACTGGACAACCATTATTGTGGTGCCTAGGGAGCAGTTGTGGGATTGGTGCCTTGCTCAAGGGTTTCATCTCAGTCGTGGTATTGAAGGTGGTGAGAGTACAGATCATTCACTCTCCCCACCAACAATTGCTGGCAGACTTGAGACTTGAAACTGCAACCTTTGGGCTACAAGCCCAAATCTCTAGCTTTGACTTTTAAACTTTCATATATCACAGAAAACAAAACAAACAAAAAAAGAATATTGTCTAAAAATATCTTATCTTTTTTCAGCACTGATAATAATGTGAACAGTTTATTGATACCTTATTTCCATATATTAGAATAATAGATCCAAATTTATGTTTTTATTTTATTATTTTTTTAATACTATCAGGGTTCCTAAATGTGGAAATCCTGGAAAATTATTAACCAATTTTCCAGTCTTGGAAAACATTCTTTATATCAATTATATAGTTATTCATTCATTCATTTTCTCTTTGGATTAGTCTCTCCATTTATCAAGGGTCACCACAGCAGAATGAACCGCCAACTTATCCAGCATATATGTTTTACGCAGCAGATGTCCTTCCAGCCGCAACCCAACACTGGGAAACATCCACACACTCCCACATTCACACACATACGCTACGGACAATTTAGCTTATTCAGTTCACCTATATTGCATGTCTTTGGACTGTAGGGGAAACCGGATCACCTGGAGGAAACCCACATGAACACGGGGAGAACATGCAAACTCCACACAGAAAATGCCAACTGACCCAGCTGAGGCTCGAACCAGCGACCTTCTTGCTGTGAGGCGATCGTGCTACCCACTGTGCCACCAACACACCCTTTATATAGTTATTATTATATTGAATGTTGGTTGTTAAACATGTACCTGGAATTCTATATAATAATTCACCTCACCTTTGTTTTACTTTTGTTGTTCTAATGCCAGCGCATAATGTTTCTTTGCAACATGCCGTTGTTTCGTCGAGTTGTCTGATAGAATGACTCAAATAGCTTACTCAGTAAGACCCTCATTTGCTTACACTTGTTATTGGTTTTAGTTTAAAGTATTGTTGCAATATTCAATCAATTCCATGTGTGTTCAATAAAAAAGGTCAGGAGAGATTTTTCTTCAATGTCAAAAATCGTAACAATTTATTGGATACAAATGAATCATTTGATTCACAGAATTCTGTTATCCTCAATGCAATGCAAAAGTTCAGTAGGTGCGCAACCACTTTCATTTCCTGACTTCAACTTATATAGGCAACTGATATTAAGTTTAGTTAAATTCGTCACTTGTCAATCATTCTCCAGTCCTCCATTGGCCACACCCCAGACTTAAGTCCTCTTTCTCTACAAATGTTCAGCACAACAATAAAAGCATAAGATTTCTCAACTGCACATATTCTGTTCAGTTTTTACTATAGGTGGGCATAGACTATTTTTTTAATCTAGATTAATTTCAAAATGAATCTAGATTAATCTAGATTAAAATGGCTCATTTGAATTCTGCCGAAGCCATTCAGAATATGTGCGCTACCCAAATAATCTTTGAGAACAGGTTTCTCAAGCCAGGTGACGCATTAGACCAGGGGCTCATCTCCTGTTTCCAAAATGCATCACAAACTGCTTGAGAAACTGTTCTACCATGATAATTGGTGATGAAAATAAATGATGTTCAATAAGTTGTACTTGTGTTTACTAACTGTTTATTCAGTTAAACATGAATGTTGAACTGTAGGCCTACATTAGCTCCAAACAGTGATTTCATCCTTGCTTTTGATGTACGTACATACAGAAAATGCTGCTTCGCAAAGGCAAGTTCACTGAGCCCTGACGGTGTCAAACATTGAGTATGTTTACATGGGCAACAATACTTTAATACAATTTTAATATGATAAAAACAATACTCTGATTAAGAGTCTACCATGTAAACAGCGATTTTTGATTACTTAATGCGACTAAAGTCATAAATGAACTAAAAAGAAATGGAATTGAGACGTGGAGTATGCAGATATTAGTGGCAATACTGACAAACTACTCCCGTCATGTAGGACTTTTGGCCATATATTCCGACAAGATCCACACAGGCGGCTGCCAGTAAAGGACCGCACAGACACACAGACGCACACACACACACACATCGCGAAATGCGGAAGTTTTTTTTTCTTCTCATTTGGCGTGCGTTATTATTTTCCATAACACGCTTACATGTCCTTACTCATTTATTTGCGTCTAATACCCCAGTTTGTCACGAAGGCATGAATTAAATGTTCGTGAGTTAAAGTGAAACTGCTCAACTGTAGTTCCCCTTCGGGAGGGGAACTTCAATGCTATGTGGAAAAACTTCCACTATGGGGATTTCGTCAGAATCCAATCATCTGAAAGAGTATAAAAACGAGCCAATGAAATGCCAATGAGTTGGCGGCGTCAGCGTGCACAGCTGTCTTGAATGACAATCAGCCTGGCATAAAAGGCTAGCATGTGCTCAGCAACGACATCCTTTTCGCTTTCAGAGCCTTTCACGAGCTTCTGAGAGAGTCTATGAGGGTATCTCCAACCTGTGTCTACAGAGAGAGATCGAGAAGCAGCTTCTCCCGGTCCAGAGCGTGTATACGCAGTGGCAGATGGTCGAGCTGGGTTGTTCTCCCTTGCCTGGCGTCCTTTGGGTCCGGTCCTCCAAGAGCGGTATGTATATAGGAAGCAAGTTTCCTAAAAGAGCAACACGGTTGTGCAGCGCGTCTTTTTCAAGACGTCGCTCCGACCGTGCGTTTCTGGTTGCGGTGGTTTCCTGTCCCCGGATGATGGGCACGAGCACTGCGTTTCATGTCTGGGGGTCCAGCATGTTGATGCGGTGCTCGCGGGCAGTGCATGCCATCATTGTGATGTCATGTCTGCTGCGCAGTTAAGATCGCGGCTCGCTCTTGCAAAAGAGCGACCCACCCCAGTTGTCCCCCGCACTGCGGTTGGCACTCGGGCAGATCTGAGGGTTTCAGTGGGAGTAAATCCGCCGCCCTCGGGCTCGCGGACCTCTCGCTCCTCCACGCGCTCCATCCAAGCTTCAGGTGAGAGAAGCGCTCCATCCTCGGGTGGTCGCCCTCTCACTTGATGACACCGAGGATCAGATGTCCATCGCTGCATCGGAGGATGGGCTGTCATTGTCTGATGAGGATGCGAACCCGCTCGCTCCCTCCCTCCGGGGTGGAGAGCACGGTGTTGGCATCTAAAAAGCAGACATGATGGCCGTGCTTTCCCGGGCTGTTTCGGCCGTGGGTCTGGTGATGGTTTATCCCCCAGCCCCGCGGCCGGACCGACTAGATGGGTGTTATGTGGAGGATATAAGAAGGCAAGACCTTCTAAGCCTTCCGTCCCCTTCTTCCCGGAAAGTGCGCAGTAAGCTCACGCAGTCTTGGAGGGCACTTTTTTTCTGCCCGATCTGCGTGCGCTTTCATCCTCACCATCCTTGGAGGGTTGGTTGTCATTGTCTGATGAGGATTCGAACCTGCTCTTTTCCTCCGGGATGATGGGCGTGGCGTCGAATCCAGAAGCAGACTTTGCAGCCGTGCTTCCCAGGCTGTTTCGGCCGTGGGTCTGGAGATGGTTTATCCCCCAGCCCCGCGGACGGACCGACTAGAGGGGTGTGATGTGGAGGAGATAAAGAAGGCAAGACCTTCTAAGCCTCCACGTCCCCTTCTTCCTGGATGTGCACAGGAAGCCCACGCAGTGCGCTGCGTGCGCCTCCGCCCTCACCATGCATGCTACGGCCACCTACCAGCGCTCCCTAGCGCAGGCGCTGGCCCAGCTGCGCGGGGATGGTTCCGACCCAGGACTGAGCATGAGCTCCGCACAGCAATCGACTGAAGTCGGCTGTGTGTGCCCCAGGGAAGGACGATGGTCACATTAGTGGCCCAGGAACGCCACCACGGGCTAAACCTGGTGATCTGCGTGATGCTGACAAAGTTCGCTTTCTTAGCTCACCCATATCCCAGGCTGGCCTGTTCGGCGACACCGTCAGTGAATTCGCCCAGGAATTCACGCCGGTGAGCGAGCAGTCGGAGGCGATGGGTAATACCATCTCTCGGCGGGATCGTAAAACCGCTCCTCCCCGCCGAGCCATCCACATCCACTGCTTCACGCAGAGAGCGCCCGCCTGCGGCTTTGCTCGGTCGCCCCCGCCTGCGCCTCTCGCAGGCAACCAGCGCTCCCCGCCCCAGGGCGCCGCTAAGTTCGGTAAACGAACCGCGAAGCGTCCCTGAGACGGGCCATCTGGAGAGGAGGAAATTTGCTCTTTCCCCGCTGGAGGGCGGGGCTCTTCTTCTAAACAGTGTTAAAAAACGCTATCAAAACCTCAGAGAAAGAGCATTTTTTCCCTTCCCCGGATGTGACAGCCCGAACACTGCCAGTCTGGGACGCTATGCTTTCCAGCTCGCAGGATCGGTGCACTTCGCCAGTGGCTCGCGGAGCGAGAGAGAACGGTCTCCTTTCTCTCCCCCTCCCAGCCCCACCTCCGGAGTACGGGTGCGAGACAAGAGTGAAACTCTTGCCTCCTGCTCTCCTGTGGGACCCCAGTGCTTCCCGGTTGAGCCCACCCACTCCGCGCTGCCCCACCTATGGTACGTCAGCGATCGTGCGGACGAAGCCACTTGCGAGCGCTCTGCCTGCCTGGTTAGCGCGGGCCAGCCCATCGCAATGGCTCATCCGCGCGATCAGACTCGGCTACGCGATTCAGTTCGCGAAACGGCCTCCCAAGTTCACGGGTGTGTATTTCACCAGGGTCAGCCCTGCGTCCGCCCCTGTCTTGTGAGAGGAGATTGCTGTCCTCCTGGCGAAGGATGCAATCGAACCGGTCCCTCCAGCCGGGATGGAGAGCGGGTTTACAGCCCGCACTTCATCGTACCCAAAAAGAGCGGTGGGCTACGGCCAATCCTCGATCTGCGCGTTTTGAACCGCTGGCTTCACAAGCTGCCGTTCAGAATGCTTACGCAGAAGCGCACCCTCCGGAGCGTTCGTCCTCGGGATTGGTCTGCAGCAGTAGACCTGAAGGACGCGTACTTTCATGTCTCCATACTTCCACGCCACCGTCAGTTTCCTGCGGTTTGCGTCTGAAGTCGAGAGCAACTCTTTTCTCGGGTTGGAGCTGGACTTGATCACCATGACGGCGCGCCTCCCCCGAGAGCGCGCCGGGCTGATGCTGGCCTGTCTGAGAGAGTTCGACAGGAATATGTGGTCCCACTGATATTATTTCAGAGGCTCCTGGAGCATATGACATCCGCAGCCGCGGTCTCGCCGCTCGGATGCTCCATATGAGACCACTTCAGCATTTGCTTCACGATCGGGTCCCTAGACGCGCATGGCACGCGAGCGCGCACTGGGTGACTGTCACTTCGCTGTGTCACCGCGCCCTCAGCCTCTGGATGGACCCTGTGTTCTACAGGCCCGCGGGCCTCTAGAACAAGCGTCCAGGCATGTCGTCGTTTGACAGATGCTTCCAGTTCGCGCTGGGGGGCTGTGTGTTGCGGGCATGCAGCTGTGGTTCCGTGGTAGGAAGCTGGTTGCATTGGCATCTTAACTGCCTGGAGCTGTTGGCAGTGTATCTCACATTGCACCGTTTTTTACCGGTGTTAGAAGGGAAACACGTGCTGGTCAGGACGAACAGCACGGTGGCGATGGTGTATATCAACCGCAATCGCTGCATTCCATTTTTTCTCGCCGAGCTCAACCGTGCAGCCGCTGCGCTCTCACGGCAGTTCGCCTGGGAGAATGGAGGCTCCACCCCCGACTGTCCAGCTGTTATGGGTGCGTTCTGCGCACTGGCTACACAGCTGGCCCCGGGGCGTGCGTAATACGCATTTCTCCAGTGAGCCTACTCGCACAGATGCTGTGTAAAGTCAGGGAGGACGAGGAACAGGTCTATGCATTGCGCCTCTCAGGCCCAATCAAACCTGTATTCTAGCTCTCTCCTCGTGATGGCCCCTCTCTGGCATGTCCCCTGGAAGAAACTTCTTCTTTGGGGACAGGCACCGTTTGGCACCCGCGCCTAGTTCTATGGACATCACGTGTGTCCCATAGATGGAGCGCGGAGGACTTAGGTGACCTACTGTTAGGTGGTTAACACCATCACTCAGGCCTAGAGCACCCTCTATGAGGCATGCCTATGCCCTGATGTGGAGTCTATTCGCTGTGTGGTGTACTTCTCTCCGAGAAGGAAACCCCAAACATGCCAGATCAGTGTGATGCTATCCTCCTTCAGTTGGCTGGAGCCAAGGCTGTCCCCTCCGCACTGAGGGGTTGGCGTGGCGATCATCCCCGCTCTGAGGATGCGGCGGTGGCGACGCGCTGGGAAAGCATCGCCTCATCATCCAGTCCCCAGAGGTGCGAGACGTGGATATATATCCTGTCCCCTCTCTTACCCATTTGAAGATCTCTCTTAGGAGAGGTCTGCTCGATCACTCGACTCAGTATCTATATGATTTCTGTCCAGGTAGACAGCTCTGCTGGTTGCGTTGGCATCGGTCAAATGGGCGGGTATCTGGAGGCATTTTCGGTCAGCGAAATGTGCCAGCGTTTTGGGCCGGCCCACTCTCACGTTTACCTGAGACCCCGGCCCACCTAGGTGCCCTAGGTTCCTACAGCGCTCGTTTAAACTATGTAGTGAACCTGCAAGCGCTGCCCACGGAGGAGGCAGACCCAGCCCCTTATTGCTGTGTCCTGTTCGCGCTTTGCGTATTATACGGACCGTACTCAGAGCTTAGATCCTCTGAGCAGCTCTTTATCTGTTACGGTGATCGGCAGAAGGGAAGTGCTGTATCTAAACAGAGGTTGGCTCACTGAACAGTGAATGCCATCTCCCTCGCTTATCGAGCCAGGGCGAGCCGTGTCCCCCAGGAGGAGAGCGCACTCCACTCGGAGCGCGCATCCTTTTGGGCGTTAGCACGCGGGGTGCCTCTCTAACAGACATTGTAGAGCTGCGGGCTGGGCGACACCTGAACATTTGTGAGATTTATCTTCGAGTGAACTGATTTCCTCACGAGCGGTGAATGAGGAAATTCGGTTAGGTGTTGTAAAACGCTTGCTGCGCCTTTCTCTCTAACACAGAGATACGTGCGCTTTTCTCGCTTTGTCAGTTGAGTTCCCCACTCGGCGAACCCTGCAGAGTTCCTCCGAGGCCCCCAGCATCTGACTCAGCGGAGCAGTCAAATGTTGGCCCATTACGTTGTAGGTATGCCCGCTGGTCATCCCGCGTTCTGGGTATAGGTGCCTGCTATGTGCGATCCCCGCTGGCGATCCCATACGCTCACTCAGCCACGATGTAGTCCCCCCTCCTAGGCGGGCTCGTGTCTTCCCTCCCCGCTAACCACCTCTTCGTATGTGCACTCCCCCTTCTCAGGGCTAGTCCATACGCTATTTGCCACCAGGTCTCCCCCTCCGGGCAGCAGGTGGCCTCCGCAGCGTCCTCCCTATCGGGACTGAACGCTTTCCCAACGTACTGTCGTATTTAAAAATTCCTAGAAACTAACTAGGTGTATTTTTACGACTCCCCGAAAAATATATCTAAACCAGAAAAGGTAAGTAAGGTAAGTAAGGGCCAGGGGACACGTTGGAGGACTGTGTCTCCAGCGATGCAGGTGCGCTCGTACTGCTGCGTGGCGCGCCCCTCACTGGAGACATGGTAAGGTTCTTTCGTTGTGGCGCTTTCCATAAATTTCCCCATAGTGGAAGTTTTTCCACATAGCATTGAAGTTCCCCTCCCGAAGGGGAACGCTCTGGTTACTAAAGTAACCCTCGTTCCCCGAGGGGGGGAACGGAAATGCTATGTTCCTTCGCCACAACGATTGTCCCTTAGCTGTTGAGTGTGAAAGCCTCTTCAGCTAGAAAAGGATGTCGTTGCTGAGCACATGCTAGCCTTTTATGCCAGGCTGATTGTCATTCAAGACAGCTGTGCACGCTGACGCCGCCAACTCATTGGCATTTCATTGGCCCGTTTTTATACTCTTTCAGATGATTGGATTCTGACGAAATCCCCATAGTGGAAGTTTTTCCACATAGCATTTCCGTTCCCCCCCTCGGGGAACGAGGGTTACTTTAGTAACCAGAGCGTTAGTCAAGCATCCTGCTGATTTAATTCAGAAGGGCACTTCTTTCCCAGACGGCTCACCGGTCAGGTATACATCCACGCTAAACTATCAAGGTGAAAGTCATCATAGCTTGCGTAGAAAAAACCCAGCTCTCACCCAACTTTGAGAATAGATTAAAGGTGATATTTTTTTTTTTATCGCGCGATAAGAGTCTTGCGTTAATGCAGCACGTTAACGCCAATAACGGCCCACCACTAGTTTTAACACATTTATGCTGACAGGAAGTTTCAGCAGAGCTGAAGTTACTTTTGGACAAGCGTTTATCTACTTCTGTGAAAATGCTTCATTAGTATGCAAAACATATCAGACTCGAGAAAAACTTCAGCTATGACCTTTAAATGACCAATACAAATAATTGTTTAATGAAAAGAGATAGAGACAAAAATAAATAAATATATATATATATATATATTCCTTTTTCTCAAAAGCATCTTTCTTTTGCCCTTATTTAAAATATTTTTTAAACATTATGTATTATTCATATAATTGTAATATATTGTGCTGATTCGACCAAGCTTATTAATAGCAATTGTTTGTATAAATTAAATGAGGGGTGCATTGATAAAATATGAATATATTACAATGCAAAGTAAAAAGAGATGCTGATAAAAATAAAGATATTCCAACATGCCAAGTTTATGTAGCCTTTATTAAAACTGTTTGTATGTATGTATGTATGTATGTATTAGATTAGACAAATAAGCAACACACATGTCAGAGAGACAGTGTACGTTTAAGCAGTAATGGAAAGAGAATACCCAGTTCAGAAACTTACTATATAAGAGAACTATCGGGAGATGGGCAAAGGGCAAAACTGCAGGGCGAGTTTTACAGAAATCGTTTTATGTTAGTAACACGGGTCCCTCAAGAGTCATGAACCAAGACAAGGCCATGTCATTTAAGTTATAAAATATGTTTTTGTCATTGTTTTGTCATTATTTTTTCTGGAAAGAAGAATACAGTGTGTTATATTAGGCCATGAATCTGAGATCACTGTTTGTTGGGAATGGACTTCTCCAGGAAAATTATACCGGAAATGTATTCAATATAGGCATCACGGTGGCTCAGTGGGTAGCACAATCGCCTCACAGCAGGAAGATCATTGGTTCAAGCTTCAAGCTGGTCAGTTGGCATTTCTGTGTGGAGTTTGCATGTTCTCCCTGTGTTGGCGTGAGTTTCCGTCGGGTGCTCCGGTTTCCCCCACAGTCCAAAGACATGCGCTATAGGTGAATTAAATAAACTAAATTGTCTGGATGTGTGTGAAAAAGAGTGTATGGGTGTTTCCAGTGTTGGGTTGCAGCTGGAAGGGCATCCGCTGGGTAAAACATATGCTGGATAAGTTGGCGGTTCATTCCGCTGTGGCGACCCCTGATTAATAAAGGGACAAAGACGAAAAGACAATGAATGAATAAATGTATTCAATGTAAATGATTAATTATTAATCATTAATTACTTATTAATGATTGAAATTATATTATATAATCTTTAAAATCCTGTTTCACAGGCATTTACTATGTACAGCATCAAAGCCATTGTCATTAATCATGTTAACCCAGTACTTTCTTCACTGTAAGCACAAGATGCAAGCACATAATCTAAAATACAATGCAACCCAAAACACTTTTGATGAGTTTGAGGCAGGATATGGGTTCAAGTTATAGGCAGATTTAATGGTATAGCTAAGTTTGAGGGTCGGTCAAAGGGTAGAATTTGGGCCACCATGTAATTATAGTATAAAGACTATAAATGTAGCTACAGATGCAATTAAACACAGGTAGTTTTAAACATATATAAAATTTAATGTTCAATGTCATGTATATGTTTGTATGTATGTAGGTATGTTTATTATTATTATTATTATTACTATTATTATTATTATTCACACATCATCATCATTGCAGAACATAATACAATGCACATGTTTAACTCTGGGATGCATGGGTAAAATTGCACATTTATATGCAATAAGAGAAAGAGTAAGTGAGTGAAAGCAGACTGCTGTGACGGTAGTCTGCTTGTGGTCAGTCATACGGCTTCATGTGGGAATAAGAGAGAGATAAATGAATAGGGGACAGCGACAAGGGCAAAGCTCAAAGGAGAGCAGCATGAGACGAGTGGAGCATTTCAGCACTGCCTGCTTCTCATTAACATTCCTCTACATTTAGAAAAGCCACACACACACAATCAGCCCTATCATCATCACATATGACCTCGTTTTATACAACTTTGCTCGAACAGCTTAGCCAGTTTGAAGCAAGAGGAGAAAAAAAAAACAACTAATCATAGCATAATCTGAAAGCTCGACCAATTTATTCCTGGAACAGATTCATTAACAAGATGTCCATATTTCTTAATTAATCCCTCAGATATGTCAGATTCAGATGTTTACACACAAGCAAGCAAAAAAATATCTAGAAGCAAAATCCCACAAATGAATAGCAGGGTATTACTGTAAGAGCAAAAGCGCCAGTCTGTTTAATGAGAGCAATCATAACACTAAACACACCACAAGGCCTCGAGTCTTATGATTCCACTCCAGCCATTCTGCTGTTTTAATGGCGTGGCCGAAAAAGGATGGAGCTTTTTGTAATGTTTAATTGCTGGTTATGTGTTGCGGTATATAGGCAATTTAAAACTTGTTTCCAGAAAGTATGGCCGTTCTGTAAGTGTCTGTGAGCATCCCTGAAAACAGATGACTGCCTGTGTCCGTCGCAGAGGGTGTGCATCTTCATTAATGTCCAATCAAAATCCAATTACAGCCCCTATCGGTGCAAATTAAAGCCGTTTGCATTAAAATGCTACTGCGGCCTGAAATATTTCCAATCACTGCAACGCTTGATTATCACTCTGTCAGGATCAGCCTTTGGAAAATTAAGTATGGCATGTTGGGGGTTTATATATTCCCCCGCCCGTTTTCCCAGTGGCCTATTTACCATAAACTGTGAGAACACAAACAGCAGAGAGTATGGCGAAAGAAATAAATAAATAAATAAAGTAATACAAAGTCTGCCAGTCGGGACAAGGACATGCCCATTAACCAGATGTCCCATGAGTGATGTCATCCAGTGCCCTCAGCAAGCCCAGAGTTCCCACGGGCAAAGAGAGCACTAAAATCCCTTAGTTCAGATAAGGACTGGAAGGGCCAGAGAACTATGGATGTTTGTATATTACAGTGCTGATGATATAGTGTGTGTGTGTGTGTGTGTGTGTGTGTGTGTGTGTGTGTGTGTGTGTGTGTGTGTGTGTGTGAGTGTGAGTGTGTGTTTATACATACAGTTAACTGTTTAGCAGGCATCGTAACCACCTGATCGACTTTTTACCCGCAGGCTATTCTTATTATTTTAATTGCTTATTACTATTTATCAAAGTTGTGTCAGTATATTATTCATACAAAGCATGGATCAAAAAAAATATTTTCAAGGAGTGCACCTTTAAGGGTTAAAGTCAAAATTATTAGCCCTCCTGTATATTTTATTCCACACTTCCTGTTTAACGGAAAGAAGATTTTTTTCAACACCTTTCTAAACATAATAGTTTTGATGGCTCATTTCTATTTTCTATTATCTTTGTCATGATGACAGTTCATAATATTTACTAGATATATTTTAAGACACTAGTATTCAGCTTAAAGTGCCATTTAAAGGTTTAACTAGGTTGATTAGGTTAAATATAAGGCAAGTTAGGGTAATTAGGCTCATTGTGTGATGATGGTTTGTTCTGTACACAACTAAAAAAAGTTTCGCCTAAGGGGGCTAGAAATTTTGACCAAAACAGTTTTTTTTTCAGCTAAAATTATTCTCCTTAATAATAATAATAATAATAATAATAAAAGATTATAGGAAATACTGTGAACAATTCCTTGCTCTGTTAAACATGATTTGTGAAATACAGTAAACAGCAAAAGAAAGTCCAAAGGCACTCGAAAAATGTGGAAAAAATATTTAAAAGCCTTTATTCATTCCTATTCTTTTCGGCTTAGTCTCTTTATTAATCTGGGGTCGCCACAGCAGAATGAACCGCCAGATTATCCAGCATATGTTTTACGCAGCGGATGCCCTTCCAGCTGCAACCCATGTCTGGGAAACATCCATACACACTCATACACTACAGACTATTTTAGCCTACCCAATTCACCTGTACAGCATGTATTTGGACTGTGGGGGAAACCGGAGCACCTGGAGGAAACCCACGCAAATGCGGGGAGAACATGCAAACTCCACACAGAAACGCTAACTGGCCCAGCTGAGGCTAGAACTAGCGACCTTCTTGCTGTGAGGCAACAGCACTACCTACTGTGCCACTGCGTCGCCTAAAAAGCATTTATTGACATGGACCCTGATGAAGCCAAATGTTTGCCGAAACGCGTAGGGGCTTTTTTAGGAATAGCCATGTCATTAAAAGCTTTTTAATATTTTTTCCACATTTTTCGAGTGCCTTGGACATTATTTTAATGTTTGTTCTGATGAATCCCTTATCTAAAGAGCACCGATACATTAATTAACAGACCCCCAAGTTTTTCACGATTTTCACAAATTTCCATGTTTTTTTGCGGATTTTGTGATGGTAATTCCCAAAAGCTTCTTTATTTTAGTCTCTATCTAAAACCGATCTAAAACGGTAGAGATTAAGCCAAAGGAAGGTTGTATAACTCTTATTTTTATTCACAATCTTACTTTCTCTTTCTCAGATTTCACTCCCCGGAGCATCAGACATCATGCACCTCATTTAGGACATGTGTTAGCGTTTCCCCTACCGTAATACACCTAAAACACGGATTGCCGTAAAATTTGTCAATGGCAGAAAAGTGTTTTCTCTCAATAACTGCAGGAAAAGAGTTAAACGAAATAATTTATCTATTTAATGCACATCATAATACCACCCATACATGTAAAGCAATGTCTTTCAATTCGGTCATGCCCAGTGGCCGTGATCCTTAAACCAATTTCCATCATTGTAAGCTGCTTGCTTTTCTGTTTGTTCCATTACTCCGTTTGATGTTTGTTCCAACTTTCCTTTGCCGTCTGAAGCGCGTCAAACACATAAAACGCCCAATTCGTGCCACAGGATGTCTTATCCCATCTTTGCATTGACTTCACAAGTAAAGCCGTCAGGTGAGCCGTTATTTTTCGAGAGATGCTCAAATACATCACGTGTATTGCGTATGCAAAGTCTAAAAGTCATGTAAAACAATCAATTGCAAACTGAAATAAATATAATTTGATTATATGGTTTGGAATTGGATGTTTTATGAGATTATTTACATTTTTAACGCAACTATTTTGCGTTTAAATTAAGAATTTTGGAGGATCTAAGAAATTTGCGATACTTTTTGTTGATTTTGCATTGGATTCAGTAATAGCAAAATTGCAAAAAAAAAAAAAAAAAAAAACTAGGGGGTCTGAATTAAGCTACCCCTGAGCACATTTTATTTGATTTTGGATCATTTGCGAAATATTTTGAAAATAAAAAAAAATAAAATCACAGGAGGGCTAATCATTTTTACTTCAACTGTATGTATAGTTAGTGCAATCACATAAACGTTAATAAAACTATTAACAATTACATAGTTGTTCCTAACTAAGGCATTAAACATAGTGGGGTTTGGGGTTTGTTATTGAAGGAGAAGCTTCCCTTGGAGGACCATTGCCTTGTATTTAATTGATCGATCTAATCAATGACAATTGTATTAGAGCTCCTTGTATACGATATATGGCCAAAAGCTTGTGGACACCCAGACAACACACATGGGCTTGCTGAGCATTTAATTTTAAATCAGTTAAAATTAGGCGTCTGTTCCTTCCTAACAGTTTTACTCTTCTGGGAAGGATTTCCACTGGACGCTGAAACAAGACTGTGCTGATCTGCAACATATAAGAAAACCAGCCACTGATGCTGTGATGGGTCTGTTTTCATTAATCATTTCATTAAATAGTTAAGCTGTGTACGGGGTTCAAGTCTGGGACATTGTTAACAGGTTTTGTTTAATATGTATGTATTTAATATATTATTATTATTATTATTATTATTATTATTATTATTATTATTAAATTCATTTATATTTTTTGTCAGAATTTATTAATCTGTTTTGTTCTTATTTACAATTTGGTCCCTTTTATTTATTTATTTATTTATTCATTCATTTATTAATTCATTCATTTATTCATTTATTTATTTATGTATGTATGTATTTATTTATTTATTTATCTATTTATTTATTTAGACTTTATTTATTTATTTATTTATTTATGCATTCAATAATTTATTCATTTTTATTTATTTGATTTTTATATAATTATTTATATATTTATTTTCATTATTTTTTTATTTATTTTTATATTTATATATTATTTATTTATTTATTTATTTATTTATTTATTTTCTGTAAAGCTTCGAAAACTGCTTGTGCTTGAATGTCACTGAATGAACATCACAATTAATCTTCACTGGTTTTAAGGGCTCAGCCAAACCCATTAATTATAAGGACGTGTCCACATACTCTGGCCATGTAGTGTATCATTATCGGCAAAATGGCATCAAAAAAATAAAGCACTGGTAGTTTCCCAGTGGGCCGGAAAGCTCAAGGTGGCTGCTGAGATTTTTGTGCGTGTGTTTTGACTGCTCTCCACTCTTCAGTCACGCTTCTGTCAAACGATGATGGAGTGACAGTGAAGAGCCTGCCTTGGCCCCAGGAAGCCTCTCCCAACAGCTTCATAATCGGCAAGCCTGAATCATAATGCTAAAGAAAGCCCTGAAAAAGAGTAAAAGCTAACTCTGATACCCAGGTTGTCATTTAATCTGGTTAGCTGTAGTTGACAACAATCATCAAAAGTCTCCTTGAAACAAAGCAGAGAGAAGGTGAACTGTCTCAATCGCTTCTTTCACTCATTCATCAACCGGGTTGGGAATGGCCACAGGAAGCCCCTAATCTCCTCCTATTCTCATTTTGAAACTCTAAAAAAAAACTAAATGTTGAAAGAATGTGTTTTTTATTGCTTCCATCTTACATCAATTTGGAGTTTTTAATTAAGACCACATGTCCTTGAGTTTATGTACGGGTCACTGAATAAAATAAAAACCAGAATGTCTAGACACCTTTTTTTCTCTCTGAAATCAGGTTAGCGTTTTTTTTTTTTTTTTTGTATTTTTAGTGATTTATTTATGAATCATTCCTTGGTTGATGTGGCACAGTGGCTCAGTGGTTAGCATATAAGTGAATTGAATGAATGAAACTAAGTTGGCCATGAGTGTGTGTCAATGAGAGAGTGTATGGGTGTTTTCCAGTACTGGGTTGTGGTTGGAAATGCTAGTGCTGGGGGATATTGTAAATAAAATAATCACAATATCATGTTTTATATCATTGGGTATTATAATGTATTTTTCTTATTTATTAAAACAGTACAAAAACTGTTTTATTTGAAGTAATGAGTTTTTCTCTGTGTTGTATGGGCCTCTGTTTGTTGTGGTTCTCTTCTCTCCACCTTTATCAGCTGTCTTTCCGACAGGTTTCATTATGAGCGCACAAGTGCGGTGAATCAGGTGTCGACACGTGGAAGCTTGCCGGCGTGTTGATGAAGTCCATTTAAACCGGACTGGAAAATTGTTCCGAGAGTCTCCTCTCTCACGGCTTGTTTTGTACATTTGTGAAAAACTTGTGTGGTTTTTGCTCGGCGATATTGTTGAAATTTCACACGAAGTGTTGACTATTATTGAGATCAATATGGAGACACATGTGATAATGAGGGTGCCCTTAGTTTTCTCACGTTTTGTGGTTACTTGTAGGGAGGTAAGTGACTGTTGTTTAATTTGTTTTATTTAATTTGTAGATAAGAGGGTTTAAAACTTAATTAGTTGTTGAGTTTTTTGTTTGTTATTTTGGCTGTACCTCCGCAAGATTTTTTGTCTCCTTTAAAGTTAAATGTCAAATAAATTTGACTTTACATTATTTCTTTGATAAATCGTCTTTGTTGTTGCTTTTTCTTTCAAACGGGAGATGAGACGCCGGGCTCCTCATTAATTTAGAGGTGTCCTATTTATTTTAATTTTATTTTATTTATTGTTACAGGTCTGGCGTGCTTTGTGGAGCCGTGCAAAGAAAACGTACAGTACAGTAACAGGTATCGATAATTATTGAATATTTTTTAACAATCCATTTAGATATATTAGGACTTTTTTAACCACTTCATTTTAATTTGCCAACATTACTAAGCAAATAGTTTTAATAGTCAAAACAAAAAAAAAATATTTAAACAAAATATCTTTATCTCGTTATAATAAAATAAGCATAAGTGTTAAGGAGACTCTTAAACTTGATAAATAAAATGTTACAAAGTATGTGCAGTGGTAAAGGTAGATCAACATCTGTAAGGTGTGAATAATAATAATACAGTAAACTTCAAACTCTGTCAACAACACAAATTATGATAATCAAATCTGAGCTTTAAAGTAAAGGAACCAACCATCATTATTCAAATACATACTGCTACATTACAAATTGTGAAGCTGAATGACTATATTACCCCCTATACTAAATAATCATTCATATGGGGTGCTAGTGACTGGGATGCACAAGAAAAGAAACCAAAAAGCCACTCTGGGGACATCCTTACATCCTTTTTTATTTACAATCTCCTCACTGCTGCTGCTATACGGCACTCATTTTCACATGTGTTGTTATTCTGACCTGAAGTGACAAGCGCGAGCACGTAATGGGCTTTGCGTTTGCCCTCCTCTGGCATCTCTCATAACTAGGTGGCCATCAACTGTTTTCTCAGAGGATGACAAACGGACAAACCATTGCTGCAGCTCTGATGCAAGTTTATGGAGAAAAGTAAAAATTGCTGCAGTGTTTGGATGCACTGTGATTGTCTCAGTTAACTAGTCTTCCGTCATTACTGAAATGTGTATATTCCATACAAAGTGTCAAGCAGATTGGTTAGTTCTACTTACATGAATCGCGGTGCGCTCGCGACATTCAGAAAAGTTTTTTCAACTAGGTGCGCCTGGAATATGCATGTGCGTCACGTGTTTGCCACTTGCACACCATGTGCACATCTCTCCCACTTACTCCATAAGCTTATTGGCATTCCTTCTAAGGCAGCAGCCACATTTAAATAAAACTCTAGTGCTTCATACCGAAACTTCATACCAAGCTTTTTTTTTTATTATTGTTATTGACAATGGTCAATAAATACTGATTTTATCGGCCAGTCCTAGGAAGGGCATCCGCTGTGTAAATCATATGCCAGAGTAATTGGTGGTTCAATTCACCAGTGGTGGTCACCAGTGATAAATCAATGACTAAAGGAAAATGAATACCTTGGTTGCTGAGCAATGTTGGGCAATGTTAAATAATTTAATTTCACAATAAATGCATTGTTTAGAAATTTATCAAAAAGTCAAAAAGTAATCTAATGCAATCCATTAATATGGTAATTGGAATAGTTACACTTGTATATAGAATGACTTACGATCTATAATCTATTAAATTTGTAAAATACCAACAACAGTGGATCTACTTTAGTTCTGTTAACCAGTTGAGAGTCTCCATACATAAACAGTGACTGTGTGGATGTGCTGATATTTACATTGAATTAGCCTGGACTTTCAGAAAGAGAACAAGAGAGGCATTGTCAGTCACGTGACCTGTGGATAAGGGGTGGGGCAGCGAATGAGGCAGTGGGCATGTAATCAGACAGAAAGAGCCATGGGAACGCTTGTGTCTGTTTATTATGTTCACTTGACAAAGACAACACACAATGCTATTGTACAAACTTGGGTTAAGACCAATTTTTCTAAATGTAACTCTTTCAAGCTACATTCACACAGAACACAGGACACACAGAACTACAGCTTGTGTTGACACCTCAGCAACTGCCAATTTAGTGACCACTCACTGTATGGCACCATTTTTATATAACCTCCTAAAACACCTTAGCAACAACTGAGCAACCACTGCTTCCTGACAGCTTCCTAGCAACAATTTGAAACATATTAGTACTGCCGATGCGAATAACCATTGAAAACATTGTAGCAACTATTCTGCAAGTCAAGCCACCTTTGTTTCTGAGGGCCATTGTATACTACTGATTGTGTCAAATCCATTTTATGTGGAGGAACAGGACAATATAACAATATTCAATGTTGTGTTATGTATTCAGCAAATCAGGCTAATGCTGGTTAATTCAAAATGGATTCAGTTCAGTTTAATATGAATGTCACAGTTGAAGGACGAACCACTGCATAGCAGATCCATCAACCGTATATAAGCAAGCCATAAATGACAGTGGCAAGGAACCAAAACTGCACCAATTGACAGAAATGGAGAACAAGCCAATGGCGAAACCAGACAGTCAGTGGATCAGTTCTCCTCTGGTCGAATGAAAAAGAGACAGATCTGTAGCCCAGAGAACAATGAGTGGTCGTTATGGTAAATATGCTAATTTGTGTATTTCAGGTGGGTGTTCAAGTAAAAGGGATCTATGTAGAGACTTGTCCATCACTGAGGTTTTGCTAAGAAATAGTGTTGTGGGATGGATTCATCAATGTTCTCTCTGATTGTGTGGTGCTGTGTTACGGTTGTCCTCTGTGCACAGCAACCATGTGGTCTGGATATGGACTTGATCCAAGATTATGTGAATCTCAGGAAAAGGAGACACATAAAAAAGACTAGCATAAGCCATAGATGCCATTCTTTTTAGGACTCATTCACATCGAACATGTCTTTATAAAATCTTGAGATGTGGTACTCAGGAATGGGTTTAAAAAAGCACAGTATATTGCAAAGTCCACGTGATGCAATTTTTTGAACATGTTGTAATGACCAACCCAGGCTTATTCTGAAAACGTACCGCTATATACGTTTCGCCAAATACGTTCCAGGAGCTACATTTTTTGCAGTTTTTGTTTTCGCAAATCCACCAGCGGCTGATGTGTATGCTTTTCGAGATCTCAAATTTCTCTCGCGGGTGTCATTGGCACATGCTGTTTCTCGTATAAATCCACCAAAGGCCACTGTCGACTGACTGACCGATAGATTAACCCACCCTCCTCCTTCCCTAAACCCAACCAATAGTGTTTTCAAAAGCAATTTAGAGAAACAAACACTTTCGTCTGATTTTTACTATGTTTTCAGAATTTACCAAGATCTCACCCTGTTATTTACTTATTTTTTGGCTTATGTTTTTGTCTTACCGGCTTTCTGGAACTGTTCTTCGCCAGACTCGAACCCCGTCATCGTGATCAACTCCTCTCTGCATCTCAAGTCCGCTGATGTACATGGCGAGCTACTGGACAAACTAATAACAGTGGGAAAAGCCGTCCATACGGAGGTAAGTGGTCAGCTGGTAAGCCCAATAAAAAACGGCATCATACCGCCCCTTAGCATTCGTTTTAAAGATGAAATAGAGCCATACGTATCTCTGGCTACATAAAGTGCGATCTCCAGAAACGTATATAGGGCAACGTTTTCAGAATGAGCCTACGTTGGTTATAACGGACCCATTAGAAATAGGAAAACAGTATGTTATGATAAGCACATAAAGGTACATCATATAACTCAGGATATCTGGAGAAAGTCTTAACAAGTGCCTCCTCTACCATGATATAACTTTAAATAAAACAGTTGGCATGTCAATTTACTAATTTAAACAGAAGCTGACAGTGATGAGCTGTGGCAAAGACTATAGAATACAAGACATGTCAATCGTATAGTTTTGAATGGGGAAAAGTGTAACGGTCAATATGGTGAATGAAGCCCCGCCTTCTAGTACAAGAGCTAATTAGCGATCTATATAGAGTGATGAATCTCTGGGGAAGATGTGAGTTTCTGCAGATTTTATGTGATTCGAACATTTAGAAATTAAACTAAAGGGATAGTTGTTGTATAATTTTATTGTTGATTCCTAATATGAAATTCAATATTAAGCTTGGCAAGACATTTTGGAGAATTTGATGTTATTTGAGTGAAATGATTTGCCTTAAAGGGACTTTAACAGCAATGTATGTAAAAATTGAAGATCTTTCAACTCGACACAGCATCTAAAAATGTGGCGCTCATGTAATGCATGCGTAATGGTCACAAACCACATAATGTTCACATAAAGATGCATACATAACAGACACACATGTATGTGCAGCGCATGTTTACATTGGAAAACAATAGAAAATTATCATTCTGTGTCAACGACCCCTTAAGTTGTCTTTTTGGAAGGTGTTCCTGAATCAGTTGCCTTGATTAATGTAGCCTAGTCTGCTAGGAAGGCTGTGCGTTTTGATATTCTAGGTTTAATCAATTGGCAAGAATATATTTGAACGCAGGGGACATGGAGGGCTGTAAAACAATGAGCTCGCTCTAGTATTGGGAAGATAAGCAGGCATGGGCTAGAAACAGAAAAATAATAAGTGTTGACAGGCGCTATACTTATGTTGCTGAATTAGATTAATTTGGACAAAGATGGACAAATTTTAAAGATATGAAGTGATGCTGCCCACCTCTTTTCTGGTGTGCAACCAGCTTTATAATCAAGGTTATGAACAGGGTGGCATTAATAAACCCCCTCGCTCTTCACTTACCGATCGGCATCGCCTTTCTCCCCTCAACACCCACCTACCCCCCTGCTCTTCACTTAATGATCTCCATTGCCATCCCCCAACCACCACCCTTCACCTATGAATCGCTACAGTGGCCCGAGGTTCAATATCTGTCCCGATGCAAAAATACTTTCCCAGTACGCCACTGCCCTTAACCCTACCCCTCACAGTGACGTCACTAACTCCATTGAGTCCATTGTGTCTGACATTGCACATCTGAGATTTGTAGTCTCAGCTTGCAAATCCAAGTCTGCATCCACATACTATTGAAAAGAATAGAAACACAAATTCTGATTAAAATGTAAAGGAAAAAGTAGGTCAGTCTTTGTTTTGGAATTGGATTGTGACTCCCAGAATCCAAATCAGATTGTATCATGAAGTCTATGATACCCATCCCTACATTCAATACATCTTAGCAACCTAGTACTACTTAGCAACCACTGACTGCCTGACACTCAAAAACACCCTAACTTCCTAGTAGCCACACTGCAGACACAGGACGTCAACATGACGTCATACTGACATTACTGTATACCCCAAACGTCGTGGGGACGTTGGATTTTGTTCGGAAATGTAAATCTGGTTGATGTCAGAACCCAACATTAGTCCGACGTCAATGTTCAATGTCCAACCTAAAATCAACCAAATATCAATGTCTAATCATGTTACACCTTGACGTTGTGACCACTATGACATCTATTAGACTTTGGATTTTAGTCACTTTCCAAATATATATACCAAATATCAACGTAATTTGACGTTGTTATTGGACGTCAAAATAACATTGTCTTTAGATGCTGGCTAGACATTGAATTTTGGTCACCTGACGTCATGACCTAAATCTACCTAATATGTCTTATAATGTTGTGGGCTTGCTGGGCAATCTCTGCCTGTCAACCTCCCTGTAACCACCTTAAAAACCATAGCAGCATATTATAATTGCCTGGAAATATCCTAATATCTTAATCATTATCATTTCCTAAACTACAAACAAAACACCTTAGCAACTTATTGGCAACCACTCACTGCCTGGAAAATTACCACCAAACATTTTAGCATCTCCCTGCAAGAAACGCATATACAATTGCATAAACGCAACAAAAGGCATACAATATAACATACACAACCATCAAACTGCCTTATTCAATTCAGTTCATGTTAATTTCTATAGCTATTTCATCATGTATATTGTGTCAAAGCAGCTGAACATAGAAGTTCTACTACATTGAAACAGTGTCAGTGCAGTTTTCAGAGTTGAAGTTCAGTTTAGTTCAGTTCAGTGTGGCTGAAATTTCACTGCTGTAAGTCCAAAAAATGAATAGCAAATCCATTGATACACAGCTCCACAAATCCCAAACCAAGCAAGCCATTGTCGAAGAACCAGGGCTTTCATAGACTAGTCGACTAGTCGAGTGATCGACTACTTCAACCACTAGTCGGTGCTGTCAGACACAATCGACTACTCGAGCGTTCATTTACCATAAATGACATAAAGAAGACAAACGTCTCCAACTAACAACACTATCCAAGGTTAAAAGCAGCCAGCTACAATTGAGGATTAAATTAATATTATTTTAGATGCCTGACAATAACACCATGGGGAATCTTCTTGAATGGTCATGTAATGAACATCGAAATCCGTTCTTGCTGTTGCTGCCACTAGCACACAAAGTGAAATAATTTTTCTTTGACCGGCAACACCGTAACAAGGCAAAGAGCAAGTTTGCATCCCTCTCACATAGATGCGCTTCCACAAGCTTGACCAAAGACGGTCTGTGGCTAGAGGATGATAACGGGAATGACTTGTGTTCTTTATAAAGTCAGATGAAAGATTCTATTCCTTATTTCTGTCGAAAACAAGGTAAATGATTACATAGCAAGACGCGCATTTTATTCAGAATTACGTTGCGTTTTTTTTTCTACGACATTCTCTGCATAATGTCTGCATGTTAAAATATCATGTAATCATTTGTTTGTTTACTGTGTCTACGTATATTCTATGTATTATTTGAATAATTATTTATTTATTTAAATAATGTATTCATAAATATTTTATTTATTATTTATTTTCACTTTGGCTGTACATTGTCACTTGTTGAACTATTTCTTTTCCGAAGCAAATAATTTTCATTCTTGTTATCACTTCTTGAAACCTAAATGTTAAAGTTATTTTTTTATTAAGCTACTTGAATAACAGATTATTACTTGCACGCACATAGTTGTTTGCATAATCTTCAGGCCGGTTGAACACTAATATATTCATTCATTTTGTTATTTTATTAACTGTTGAAAACGTAGCAGAAATCAAATGATTTAATGAGATTTAGCCTACTTCAGAATAATTTTATTCATGTTTTAATTACTTTTATGAATACTGCATTATGAATATGAGTTTTCAAGACGCATTTTAGGTTTCAGGTGTAGCTGACTACTTTTACTTTCTATAGCCTACAATAAATGTAAAATTAAAAGGTAATAATTAGCCTAAAGCTTTTTTCTTTAGTATTATTATTATTATTATTGTATACATTTTCAGTTTTATCTATTTATTTATGAAATATTTATTTATTTAGGCTATTTATTTTTTGCGGGTAAGCTGTATTGTTGACGAGAACTATTCTTCTTTCCGAACTGGTTTAAGTAAGTTTCACTTATTAGTTCTTATTATTGCTGAAAACTTGTTAATTAATAAAGTTACTTTAATAAATTATTAAAGTATTACAGGATGAACACGACTTCGCTTGGCATATACAGGAAGCCTATGACGCAGATGTTAAGATTACAATGTTGCGTGCAGCTTTTTATTTTTATATTACTTGTAACTGTAAAAAAATTATGTAATATCAATGTTTTGACAATTTATATTAGGCCTATGAAATTGTTGCATTCGGCTATGAATGAATAAAACGTGTATTGAGAAGGATTTCTTTGCGTCTTTTTAACTGGTAGCTCGAAACACTGGTAGTGGAGTAACTCGAGTATTGTTTTGAAAAGAAATCGATTAGCAGAAACCAGTAGCAAGCCCTACAAGGAACAAACTTCAATTGATGAAAGTGAAGGAAAAAAAACCTTGAGAGAGGCTCAGTTGGGCATGACCATGGGCATGACCATTTCTCCTCTGGCCAAACCTCTTGTGCGGAGCTGCAGTCTAGGTGCTGGAGCCTTAGTGCTTATATAACCTACAAACAGCCTACAAAAATTCAATTTCAAACCACAAAGCCCACAAACTATTTTAGTCCTTCTAGATAAGTCAATTTCATACTTTAATTAGACATTTTCATTGTGTTCTTTTGAATTTTAAAACCTGGATTGATTTTCTGTTCGAAACCAACAGATTGAAGAACAACATAATGTAGCAACACGGCTCTAAAAATAAAAATCCAGCATGTTCTCTTGGTTTTACTTGTTCCAGCCGTAATGACTGAACAGCAGCTTTGAAAGTGAGATGAATCAACAAATTAGTAAAACAAATTAACACAACTGTTGATTAAATAATTCTCACTTAATTCAAATACGCTCTAATTGCTTTGCCATCAATTGCATATGATTAAACGTACATCAGCTTTTGCATGGACTTCCATTAAGTGCTCCACCGTGAGGCTTACCTATTTGCCACAGATGTAAGTCTACAATGAGAAAAGAAAAATAAAAAAAAAGTATTGTTGTTTCTTTTATTTCCCTTGCCAAGTGGAAAAAAACAGTGAAAGGGTGAGAGCAGTGAGATTTGCATGCAGTTTTATAAATAAATATATCCAATATTGGTGAGGTAGAGATAAACTCCCAGTGAGAGTACTAAAACAGCACTTTCCAAAGGCACTGAGTTAAAAGCCATGTAAACAGATTACAGAGTCTTATGGGTAAATAACATTATGAGAAAAAAAAAAAAAAAATCTGTGTTTCACGTTCATTCCTGGAACTGGGAGATTGAATAGGTACTGGAAAGGTATTTCTCTCTCTCTCCCTCTCCCTCTCTCTCTCTCTCTCTCTCTCTCTCTCTCTATCTCTCTCTCTCTCTCTCTCTCTCGATGGAACTGTAACAGGAACAGTAATAAACTTGAATGGCCAGGTTTATGGGCTCTCCTGTTTCACTTGCTATGATATTTCTTATATTTAATAATCACCTCTCTGAATGCTTTGAGGGGCAGAACGTTTACAGCCAAGACTGAGGTTTAACTGCCAAATTGATATGTCAATCCTGACGTATGACCACAAACACGGATCACATAGGCAATGGGAGTAAACACAGGAGGATTTGCTTAATAAATTGTCAGTATGGGCTCAGAATTGCTGCCATGCCCGAAATTGAGTAAGAAATTTTATTTACTGCAATTTATGTGTCATGGTCTGACTGTCACACTGTCTCCTGGGAAGTTGATGAGCACCTATTTTATCTAGAATTGCATCATTGTACATTTTCTGTCAGCACAGCGGAGAGTTGTTAAAAGCCCCTAAGCCACCAAGATGTCATTTTCTGCTTTTTCAATATGAAGAATTATTGATTCCAAGTATTTTTTTTCCTGTTACAAATACCTCATAGACCGCTTATCAAATAATTAAAAATCTGTAATTATCAGATGATTAAGAATTGCAGCAGACTGTAGGTTGATGCCCACGTGAAAGTAAACTCCAGGAGTTGTGATGATGGACATTGTGGCCTGAAGTTGTTCAGGAGAAACTTTCCCTGCAATTAGTACTGCAGGAAGAGGATTCCACTGTTGACTGACATTGTTAAATAAATGGTTCAGCCAAAACTGAAAATTCTGTCATTATTTGCAAACTCTCATATCATTCCAAACCTGTATGACTATCATATTCATACACGTTCACTTCCCTTCTGATGTAACCAACAATTTTGAATGAGACCCCTGAATAAATTTGTTCTCAGAGCCAATCATTATGTCTTGACACTATTAGTGAATCAAAGTAACACACTTAAAGTTTGTTGGCAATTATTATTACCACAAAGTTCAAATACAGAGAAAAATGTCACCTTAATATATGCAGCATATTTCACAGCATTTAATTGATTCTGGTTTTACATTATTTTACAATTCTACGCACCCTGTTCATGCAGAGTAAATCTAATTAATGCATTTTGATTTATGCAAGCCTGTTTGGCTCATTCCACACAGAATAGGTGTGAGCAGCTTCAGCTAATTGGCATATTAAACAACAGTTACTGACACGAGAAAAAAAAAAAAAAGAAAATAATTCCTCTCACACATTGCTTCATAGTGCCTCACGGACTGGAGGGAATCTCCTGCAAACAAAAGGGCCATTAATGTACTAAAGATTTGGGGTGGGAGAGAGGGTTCAAAGTCTCAGAGTAACTCCCAGTAGTTCATTACACAGTAGGAAAGAGGGTTGAGGGAGAGTTGAAGACTTCCAGATCTCATTTCAAAAATGCAGAGGCCAGGCTTTGGGGTGTTGAGCAAAACAAGTGAGTTTAAGGGACATAAAGAGCTCAAGCTGACTCCATAAAATAAGTGAAGAGGCCAGTATCGTCTTTCCTTGCTAACAGCACTGACCATAATTATGGTGGCTTGAGAAAGCCAACTTACTGTTATACTACATAAATTTATTATTCTTCCGTCTTCTTCTTGTTCTTAGCCTATATTAAAGACACATCTCCTCTTAGACCGTTCATACTTCTTCTTCTTGTTCTTAGCCTATATTAAAGACACATCTCCTCTTAGACCGTTCATACTACAACCACCAAACTAACTCCAAATCTCCAAACTATACTGCATTAAGTTTTTAATCTTTTCCAACTGATCTGACTTACGGTTTTCCCAAAACTGTCCCGGAAAATTCAGAAAAGTCCCATTAACTTAACATTGGACCAAACTTTGTGCCCTAATAACTTTTGTGCCAGACTGTCATACAAGGTTGGGCTCATTTAACTCAGACTACCAATCTGCCAATCACTGATGACCTTTAAACTTACTAGCCACACCCTAGCAACCACTTATGGCGCCCTAGCAACTGTCCCATAGACTTCCATTATAAAAAAAAAACTGCCTTTGACTTTACATTGAACATACTAACAATATACCAATCCATACTATATACTTATCCATAGTAGAAACATACTAATGACATACTAATCCATACAAGCAGCATGCTAATTCATACTAAATTCACGCTAACAACATGCTAGTTATACTAGAAACATGCTAGCAACATGCCAACTAGAATTATGCAAATTTAACTTAGCAACTGCCTAGCAACTACTCAGAACACCTTAGTAATGACATAGAACACCTTAGTAACCGCCTAGCAACACCTTAACAACCACCTAGCAACACCTTAGCAATGACCTAGAGCACCTTAGCAACCGCCCAGCAATACCTTAGCAACCGTCTAGCAACCACTCAGAACACCATAGCAACCACCTAGCAACATCTTAGCAACCACATAAAACACCCTAGCAACACCTTAGCAACTACTCAGAACACCCTAGCAACCCCATAGCAACAACATACGTCATACGCTAATTTGCATATTACTGACGTCATCACGTTCTACCATTTCTGTTTAACAGCCTATGGTAAATAAATGGGGTATTTTATATTTGCACTACGCTTTATCTAAGCTTGTCAATTTAACTAAATGTATTGCTGTTTGAATACAGTATAACATTATAGATGAGTAGGGAATTTGCAGTAATCTCTCAGACGTAATATACTCAGACAAGTTCTGAAACTCTTACTTAAAACATCTCTGATTGTGAACAAGAATAAACGGTCAAATTAAATTGTTAAAATAAAGGAGAAGCAGATCAGTTTGACTGTACAAGGGAAATACCTTCACACTCCCGGTGCTAAATCATTTGCCGTTGGTACGCAGAGGAGTGATCTGCAGTCAGGCTGCAGGTGGGAGAGGCTGCTGTATGAGGACTGGGCCACCTGTCAGTGCTCTAAGGCGGGCATCCGCAGCTCGTTGAGAAGAGTAGGGACGGTACAGTAATGGACAAACGACAGTCTATAAACATCTCCAGTAACACACAAAAAAGTCGCTAGATTGTCGCTAGTCGCTTTTTGAAAATTTGTCGCTAGGGGGGTCTGAAAAGTCGCTAAGTTGGCAACACTGGCGCGAACTAAAAGCATGGAGCGGGAAGGGTGAGAGGTTTGGGGATATGGAGGCGCGCAAACTGTAGCGCGGAGAGGTTGCGCGCGACCGGAAGAGCACGCGCACAAGCACCAGGTTTCAGCCCGGACTGTACCAAAATGCTGAGGAGCAGGGGTCGGATTCCGGGAGTTTACCGGGAGACAGAACAATACGGGAGACGGGTCTAAAATACGGGAGACTCCTGGGAAAAACGGGAGTGTTGGCAGGTATGCTTCTGAACTCGAGCGAACCTGTGAACTATACCCGAGTCGCCTGAAAGAGGTGGTCTGGGGTACGGTTTATGCGAACTCTGGCACGGTTCACGTGTGGTATGAATGCAAACAAACCAAATAACAGAAGTAAACAGCCAACTGTACAACAAACTATTGTTTTCATAACATTCATTCGTGTGTGTGTGTGTGTGTGTGTGTGTGTGTGTGTGTGTGTGTGTGTGTGTGTGTGTGTGTGTGTGCATGAGCACATAGGCATACAGGCATGGCATACACAGGGATAATTTCTGCTTGTCTCCTGCAAAAACAGCTTCTGCAGACACTGTGTGATGTTCTGAACGTTTATAATGTTTGCGGCAGATGGACGCAAGTCGCTTTCTTTATGTCCAAAACTAAAAGATTCAGCAAAAGCAAATTGACTTAATCGGAAGTCTTTCCATTTTGGCGCTTTGCTTTCGTGACCATCACCTAGCAACAGCCGTAAACAAAACAGCAGCTCAATGACGCAAGTGTACTGGGGTTCAGAAGGAAAAAAGACAGTGGCTGTTTCTCAATTCCAAGAACGCAGAGAATGGACTTGCGTTCTTGTGGAGACCGGTCTTGCCAGGTGTCCTCGGAAAAATGAACTCGGGAGACCACGAGAACAGAGAACGCGTCCTGTGAGAAATGAGATGCTGCGTTCTTCCTGATGGTCACATGACCTTCACAGATTTTTTATGGAAATTAAAAAAAAAATGATTTAAACATTACCGCATTCATACAATGATTTATTGTTTTTCCCCTTTTCAAAATATATATGCATAAAAGCATTATAAATATACGCTGCACAATATAAATAAAACAGATTTTAATATGAATTTCAGCAAACAAACACCCTTAATGTGTTTATTCCTTTATTAAGATGTCCATGGTATTGTTTATATTTACTGTTTCATTTAGGGAAACTCTTGAGGTAAATAAGTAAATCTCTGAACTTTAATAATAAATCTAAATAAAATGTTGCGCTTTCCACCTCCGGTCGCAATGACTTCTGGGACTTCTAGAGCAAGATCGGTGCTCAAGTCTGCATCGGTGCGTCCTCCATATCAAGAACACATCCGGGAAGTTTTACGCATCCTCTGTTCTTGCGGTCTTGAGTATTGGAACTGAACTTTGGCAGCTGATGATTACGTTACACGAGGACGCAAGAACGCTGAAGAACGCATATTGAGAAACAGCCAGAGTGAACACAAACCAAACGAGAAGGTTGCAAGGGCAGACAATTAAACTTGGGTACGGTCCAGGCAATTGAACCAAGTGTGAAAGCACCCTTAAATTCAACAAACGGACCATCAAAATAAAGTGTGACCAAAATCTTCTGCAGTATTGTGATAGTCTGTTTGCAAACAGTTTTGATCATTTTGGCAACAGTAAAATTTTCCACCCATGTGAGTTACAGGAAAAAGTTTTCGTTTGCAGTGAATCAACAACATCACACATCCTGAAGTGCCCTTAGTGCCTTTATCTGATATCAGTGGCTCCAATTAAGAACACACAATCAAAGTCACATCTCATCTATAGCTCAACAAAATGCTGGATCATTTAACTGCATTAAACAGTTTCCCTAATGCAGAATTCACACTGTGCGAATTTCAAAGTTGTGGAATGACAGTTGTTTTCACACTGCATGATTCTCTGGTGTAGCGTTCAGTTGCTGCTGTGGATTAGTAGAGCATACACACTGCATGAATACAATAGAAAAGAAAATGCTGACAACTCTGTCTGGCTCACAAACGCATGTGAGAAGTGATCAGAGAATAGATAGTGAAATAGAAGATCACTTATGAGATCAGAGTTGAGAGTGGAGGTCAATAGATACTTTTGCAATGTGCTGGGGGAAATTGTGGTCTATAACTCCTCTCAGAACTCTTCGCTGCCCTGTATCTTGCTCTCTCATTAGCTGTAAGTCATCAGTGTGTTTTTTAGTCAGAACTCATTTCACACAACATGATTTTAAATCGCCGACAGGTCCAGATGCTTACCATACCACATATTTCACAGCCATTGGAGATTCTCTCATATAGTGTCATTGATAATTCGTACTGTATGTTAGTCGGTCGTGTAAAGGAGCACTGACTTGCCTCCTACTCTGGCGACTATTCTACCTGTAGCAGGGCTAAAGTTGCGCAGTGTAAACTCAGCATTAGAATTCCCTTAGTGAATACATGAATTCTTACATGTTACACCAGGAAATAATGTGAATTAAATGTTTAAGTCTTTCAAACAGTTTTATTTTCTTGTTGCATCACTGGTTGATTTTGAAATTTCGCCACGTCATATTTACCTGCAGTAGTTCTCCTGCCTCAGTAGTTCTAGTGGTAATATGTCCTAACAATTCATTTTTGTGGTCCCTAAACATACACTACCTGACAAAAGTCTTGTAGTCAATACAAGTTTTAGAAACAACAAATAAAAACTTGACTTCTAGTGGATTGTTTGGAGTCAGAAGTGGCTATTATGAAAGGCAAAGGCCTCTAGATTATGCTTATTTTACCAAAATAAAATATGATCATGCTTTGATTTTTAATTATTTAATTAGGACAGTAAGGTCTGACTTTGCTTTGACAAAAGTATTGTCGCTAAACAGAAATAATGTACAGTATAGAATATAAAGTCATGGTGCAGTGGAAGAAGAATTATTATTGAGTATGACTCCCATGAGCTTGCAGGATTGCATCCATACATCTCTGCAATGACTCAAATAACTTATTAATGAAGTCATCTGGAATGGCAAAAAAAGGGTTCTTGCAGGACTCCCAGAGTTCATCAAGATCCGTTGGATTCATCTGCAATGCCTCCTCCTTCATCTTGCCCCAGACATGCTCAATAATGTTCATGTCTGGTGACTGGGCTGGCCAATCCTGGAGCACCTTGACCTTCTTTGCTTTCATAAACTTTGATGTGGAGGCTGAAGTATGAGAAGGAGCACTGTCCTGTTAAAACATTTGCCCTCTCCTGTGGTTCGTAATGTAATGAGCAGGACGAATGTCTTGATACCTCCGGCTGGTGATGCTCTGCAGATTTCTCGCAAGCCCCCATACTGAAATGTAACCCCAAACCATGATTTGTCCTTTACCAAACTTGACTGATTTCTGTGGGAATCTTGGATCCATATGGGTTCCAATAGGTCTTCTGCAGTAATTGTGATGATTGGTATGCAGTTCAACAGATGAATCATCTGAAAAATCTACCTTTTGCCACTTTTCCAAATGATCAACTAGAAGTCAAATTATTATTTGTTGCGCTTACAACTGGGATGGCGAGAAGACTTTTTTCAGGTAGTGTACATTCCGTATGTAAATGGGGTCTTATAATCCACACAAAAAATCTAAAGAGGGGGCCATTAAAATAAGTGTATTCATAAACCAATTTCCAATTGTTATCAGTGCATTGATGTAAACATTTAAATGTTTAGCTGTGGTTCCTGAACCCAAAACAAATGTTACTATGGATAAAATGTGCCAATTAATCTCTCACAGACTAACTGAACCTCAAAAAAGTAAAAAGAAAACCATCAACAGTGACTCTTTGACAGATGAGTGCAGTCTTTGACAGATTACCACTGCTCTTTTGATTTCTCTGAGATAGGGATCATCACAGGAAGATGAACCAGTGCTGAGGAGCAAAGGTTCATATGTGGTTCATGAAATGCCTGCTGTTGGTAGGCTTTTAAAAGTCTGATATATATTAATTAAACACACAAAATTAAATACAGCACGGGATGAATGGACCACTTCCGATAACCTTGAGGCACTCTAAACACAATGTCTGAAGCGTAATCCCAGCTAATTAATAATGAGATATAAAGAGTGATGTAATGTTTAAGGACCAAATCAGATTTGTGTAGTGGGTTAACTCACTTAGGAACACATTACCTCTCCAGCCCAAGATGGATGCGTTTCAGAGAGGAGGTTGGAGATGCGCTGTGGTTAGAGAGAGGCCTAACCTGATTAAGAAAGAACTCCTTTTCCTGCACGCATCATGTCTGATGGATGAAATGGACCGCCGTGCCCGTTATTCTGCCCCTCGGATTGAAGGTTCCCGGAATATTCTTGCGATTGTTCCCGCTGATTGTAACACTTCTATCCCGGCAGGTCTTTAAAAAGAAACTCTATCTGCCTAGCTGAGGCTTTCTTCCTGATCTTCAAGGCTTTTAACTACTATGTCTGTGTTTGTGTGGAGACCAGGGCACGCGGAGGGATTTCTCTAAAAGGTGAAACAGATTGTGCCAGCTGGGTGAGTGCAAGGATGCAGTCCGATGGTTTATCAATGGATTCTGAGATTTTTCACATGATTATTTCATCACAAGCCTCTTGCAACCTGCATTTGCTGAACACTTACAATAAATAAGTGATGTATAACACTGCAGATGTTATTACAGTCTGTAATAGAGGGAAACATGTATTTTCCTATCAGCGAAACAACAATCTCTTATGTTTCCTACATGTTTTTTTCTTTTTTTTTATTGTCTATGATCTGTTGAACTTCATACTATACTAAAGTCCCAGGAATTTAGTTTTGTTAAAGTATTCGACTTATTTGATGCATTCTACCTTGACCCTTTTTTTGGGTCAAGAAGAGATGGAAGGAGAGCAGAAAGTTCCCAGAAATGTGCACAACCAATAAATTCCCATAAAATGCTATGTAAGACAGGCCTAGCTGGAGTTTTTTGGGGTCACCCGGTCTGAGGAATTTCAATCATCAGCTGTAGACATATGGAAAATCTATACTGTGAATGAAACAGTCTGACACAACCCTCCATATATAGTTGTCCTTCAGCAAATGACAGACCTTGACATTCAACAGATCTAAAACCACATTAACAGTGTTTTATTTTTTTCTTTTCTACCAAAGATAAATACAAGTTGGGCCAATTATCCAGCATGAACAAGGAAACATGTATGAAATTGTATGCATTGGGGCATTTAGACAGCCTGAATGACTACATACATTTTCCTCTTTTTTTCTATTCTTGTCTTTAAGTAAAAAGAACAAATAGATAAAATAATTATAAATGAGAATATAACTGAACTTAAAATGGTGATTAAATGTTGTAATTATGCACAAATCTGAATACAGTTATTTTTTTTAATCATTATTAAAATATACACTCACCTGCTACTTTATTAGGTACATCTTACTAGTACCAGGTTGGACCCCTTTTGCCTTCAGAACTGCCTTAATCCTTCATGGCATAGATTCAACAAGGTACTGGATATATTCCTCTGAGTTTTTGGTCCATATTGACATGAACGCGTCACGCAGATGTTGCAGATTTGTTGGCTGCACATCCATGACGGAATCTCCTGTTCCACAACATACCAAAGGTGCTCTATTGGATTGAGTTCTGATGACGGTGGCCATTTGAGTACAGTAAACTCATTGCCATGTTCAAGAAACCAGTCTGAGATGATTCACGCTTTATGACATGGTGGGTTATCCTAGCCATCAGAAGATGGGTACACTGTGGTCATAAAAGGATGGACATGGTCATCAACAATACTCAGGTAGGCTGTGGCGTTGGCACGATGCTCAATTGGTACTAATGGGCCCAAAGTGTGCCAAGAAAATATCCCCCACACCATTACACCACCACCATCAGCCTGACCCATTGACACAAGGCAGAATGAATCCATGCTTTCATGTTGTTGATGCTAAATTTGGACCCTACCATCTGAAGGTCGCAGCAGAAATCGACACTCATCAGACCAGGCAGCATTTTTCCAATCTTCAATTGTCCAATTTTGGTGGGCCTGTGTGAATTGAAGCCTCAGTTTTCTGTTCTTAGCTGACAGGAGTGGCACTTGGTGTGATCTTCTGCTGCTGTAGCCCATTTGCCTCAAGGTTGGACATGTTCTGCGTTCAGAGATGCTCTTCTGCATACCTCGGCTGTAACGAGTGGTTATTGGAGTTACTGATGCCTTTCTATCAGCTGGAACCACTCTGGCCATTATACCTCTGGCATCAACAAGGCATTTGCGCCCACAGAACTGCCACTCGCTGGATATGTTCTATTCTTTGGACCATTCTCTGTAAACCCTAAAGATGGTTTTGCATGAAAATCCCAGTAGATCAGCATTTTCTAAACTACTCAGACTAGTCAGTCTGTCACAGTCAATCACCTTTCTTCTCCATTCTGATGCTCAGTTTGAATTGCAGCAGATCGTCTTGACCATGTCTGCATGCTTAAATGCATTGAGTTGCTGCCATGTGATTGACTTATTAGAATTTTACGTTAACAAGCAACTGGACAGATGTACCTAATAAAGTGACCGGTGAGTGTACTGTATTTGTATGTTTGTTTGTTTGTTTGTTTTTTTCTACTGAGTACAGTTATTTTTAATAGCAATAAATATTTCCTATATTACTGTTGCTGAAATACATGCAGCCTTGGTGAGCAATACAGTCGGATGGATGGATGAAAGAATAACTACAAAATTTTGTATTTGTTTACATAGATATGCATACAGATAATGGCTTTGCTGCACGTCTCTACTATTTACCACAAGCATTTTTCCTCTCTCCTCCAGCAACACAGCAAATATCAATCACCCCTCAACGGCGTAAGCTAATTATGTGAGTATTAGACAAACCCTACCCAATAATTTGACGGAAAAACGAGAATTTATCAGGTCCGGCTCCATTAATCTCTCAGTCTTGATATATTATACGCTCCCTAATGACTACTGCTGACTTATGATAATGATGACCAGATTCAAAATCCTGTTTAAAGACTGTTCTCGCTCTCTCTGTCCGTTTGTAAATGATTTTTATGCGATCGAGCAGCAGGTCTAGCCTTTTATTAAGCTAGCCTGGAAATGGCATTTCAGACATTGGCCTTCTCTATGAATGAAATCTAATTAGCACAGATTTACATATTTCTAAGTGAGGTACAGCTTTAATCAATACACCCACCTGGATGCAGGGCTATTACAAGACTCCCCAGGGTTATACGCCATCTGACCGAGACTACGACATAAACATGTGTCCAGTGATATAATACATTTTCTCAAACCTAGGCAGGTTAATTACACTTCTGTGTTAAGTGAGGAAACTGACTGCTACACCATACCCGCATGAATATATACATGGATGATGTTATTACGACTCCAGCCAGTCGCGAATGTAAACTTTGCGCACTCTTTTTCATTTACTCAACTCACTGTCAACAAAGCAATTATTTAAAAATGTTCTCTCTGTACCATATTATGCAAATGGTTGCGTACAAGCGCAAATTACCTATCACAAAGTCCTCAAACTGTCTGTACAGAATATTCAGGGTTCAGAGCTTCATCAGTGGGAAAAAAAGGGATATTTTTTCACTCACATCACAATCCCCCAGACTATGAAGAGATGGGATTATTCTCCGAGTCTGCAGCGAGACCATTTGTGACCTACTTGAGGAGGGGAGACATGAAGCAGCTCCTTGCATTAAACCAAAGCGAGGCTTATCTCCATGTGAGGTGCAGCAAACCCACGTTGGAGGCAACACACACACACACACACAGCAGTACCATGTCCTTAATAACACTGTCAACCTCTAAATTATATTTCAGACTGGATTGGGTGCAATTAATTTTACTGCCCAGGAGTAAATCTACTAGATGCAATTTGTGGATTGACTGTAAACTAGAAGGGTCACATAATAACTGCTTTGACATAAAAAATAATGTACATGTGTAAATCTGGTTGACTCTCCAACATAATAAGGAGGTGTATTGTACATCAATAGTGGTTGGGAAATCAATAAAAAGAATGTTGTGTGTAGGTCAGGGGTACTCAACAGGTGGGATTATTTTTTTTATGCTCAGAATGAATGATTTCTTATTTAAAATTGCGCTATGTTTGCATCATTTAAATGCAGTTGTTACTCCTAAATCCTGTCACACACTGGAATAGAAGTTCAGTGACGCACCACTTCCTTCAACTACAACTTTCAGCATGCTCATGAGTTTGCACTCTTGTTGTATCACTGATTTGCAACCATCAGCTGTGCTAGTCGTTGGGCAACATGGACAATGTACGTAGGCTACAATCAGAGTTGGGTGTAATGCATTCTACAGTAACGCATTACTGTATTCTAATTACATTTTTGAGGAACGCAGTAATGTAACGAATTACATTTTAAATTTGTGTCATTTGATTTCAGTTACTAAAGTCAATGTATTTGTGTTCCTTACGTTACAAATATAGTTATTAGATGAAATAAAAAACATATTAATTCACATTTCTGCTGCAACATCAATTAATAAGCATGTACTTTTAAATTGCTGGAGAATGCGAGCTGAAATGGTTGCTGTCGAGAGTGGTTGCTTCTTCAAGTGGAAATACAGACATTACTTTGATTTCATAGAGCAGAAAAAACAAAAATATCCAATATGTCCAGTCTCTAAAGAACTTTCGACTGCTTTTAACTCGACCAGCAACTTGTTCAAGTACTTGAACAGAAAGCATTCTACGACAATACTCGTCACCAAGGAGGACACCGACACCCAAAAACACAGCGCCCCAACTCAGCCTAAACAGACTAAATTGGATTTTTGTGCAGGATCGGGAGTGAAGGTATCTTCTGAATGTGAAGAGAAGTGTTGCTGCTTATGGGGCCATTCACATATCTTGTCCTTTGCTTTGTATGGAATATACACATTTCGGTAGACTAATTACCTCACACAAACGCAAAACACTCTAACACTGCAGTGCTTTTTCATACTTAGGTATCCAGTTTTCTTATAAATGTCTTTTGAAAACAAACTAAACAAAAAAAAAATGATTTGGAACAGATGAATGAGAGAATTTTAAGTTTTGGGTGAACTTTTCAAGTCTTTTGAATATTTCAAGCTGCTGTGTTAAACCCATTGTAATGTTTTTCAGTGAATATTCAGCCTGATCTCACGATGAAACGTAAGTGTTTTACGTTTTGTCAGTTTAGTGGCTAATTTGTATGAGTTCAGTCGTACGAAAATGTACGATTTTAAAAAAGAGGCGTGGCACCTAACCCCACCCCTAACCCCAACCGTCATTGGGTGATGAGCAAATCGTACAAATTTGTACGAATTAGATCGTAGGAATTCTTACGAATTAACCACTAAATCAAAAAGTTACAAATTGCCGTGAGATTGGTTGGAATATTAAGTTACTGAAAGAGCTGCAGTTCTTTTTGTATTTTTATAAGTATATTCTATATGTTTTAAAAGTAACCTCAAAGTAAAGTAATTAGTAATCTGATTACTTTTTTTACATTTGCATGGGGGAGACCGGAGCACCCGGAGGAAACCCATGCCAACATGGGGAGAACATTCTAACTCCACATAGAAATGTCAACTGACCCAGCAGAGGCTCAAACCAGTGACCTTCTTGCTGTGAGGGGACGGCACAACCCACTTCGCCACCACGCCGGCCACTTTGTATTTTGAAGTCTGCAAATACAAATTTCACCAAAGGAGCAGGTATCTGAGAAGAGCCTCAGATAAACACACACCACAACATTACCATGGTGGTCAGTGTTGCCAGATACGCTTGGATGTTTTCACCCCAAACTGTCCAAAATAAAAAGCCTAAAACAAATAAGTACACACACTTGGTTTTTGTTAAATATGTAACATAAAATGCACATTCAAAAAATCCAAACTGATCCCAAATCCACCTAAATTTTAAAATCCAAGCAAAAAAAAATTCCAAACCTTCGAAAAAACGCTCATCTCCTGACATCATCCAAAAGTAATTCATTTCATTTTCTTTTCGGCTTAGTCTCTTTATTAATCAGGGGTCACCACAGCGGAATGAACCGCCAACTTATCCAGCATATGTTTTAATGCCCTTCCAGCTGCAACCCAATACTGGGAAACACCTATACACACTCATTCACACACTACAGACAATTTTAGCCTACCCAATTCACCTACACTGCATGTATTTTGACTGTGGGGGAAATCGGAGCACCCGGAGGAAACCCACGCAAACACGGGAAGAACATGCAAACCACACAGAAATGCCAACTGGCCCATCAAGAGGTAGAACCAGCAACCTTCTTGCTGTGAGGCGATCGTGCTACCCACTGCACAACCGTGACGCCCCATATAAAAGCAAAAAAAATATAAATTGTATTTGTACAAAATGTATTTGTTTTTATCTGCGCACATTTGTACTATTTACAGCTCAGATGTTTGAAGAAGTTAACTCTATATCAGTTCAGCTAACTCTTTTTTTTAAGTCTTTTAACTTTGATATATATATATATATGTTATGTCAGTACATTCAATCCAGAAAAGTTAACCTATCCCAAAATATTAAGTTGTGATAACTAATTGGTGCAATCATTCTTTACAGTGTACGCCTAATGAATTGATGAATTGTTACATATTAAACTATGATATTGTCCTATATTTAATTGTGCTCAACATATCTGCTCAGAGTTTTATATTTTGTTTGATTAAAACTGCACTTTTTTCAAGGTGTTAATTCACTTTTTCCTGACATTTTATTATCGTGTTCAGTATTATTTTTTTATTAAATATGTATTAAATGTATTAAATATCATCAGTAAAACTGCTGAAGTAATCTTAAAGTATTAAAAAGAATTTTCAAAAGTCTGCCTTTGCAGGCACCAGAATGCTATTTTTGTGTATCCATAGTTTATAGTTGCAAGAGTGTTGCATAAAGGTATACTTCAGTAGGCCCTAGCAAGATTTTGCCTTTTGCAAAGTAACAAAAGGTAAATGGGGTGTAACAAATAACAAAACATGTTCAGAGTGCCATGTAATCATACCCTGCCAAACACATTTTTCAGTTTCCTCTTCCTTTGAGGCCCTCTAATAAAACATGAGAGGACAAATATGAGAGGAAAGCGTCGTTAAAACAGCAGAAAATGGTCCATTTCCTGTTCAACTTAGACTGAGATGAATGTAACATTAGCAGATCTGATCCACCCGTTCAAGTGGGACTTCAAAGAAGCACACAGACGTAGGTATGTGAATTAAAAGGCATGCGGTTGACCTCGGAGACTAATTTTACATGAGAAAGTGGAACCAGATTAATGTCCTGGGAGAGCAACCGCAGAGTACTAAGAAATATGAAATGATATCATGCTGTAATTTAAGTAAAATGTGCATTTAGAGCATGACTAAGACACAGAGCTGTGACCTGTAAAGACTGAAACTGAGCTATTACAATTTCTAATGAATGCCATCCCATGCACGGATCCACTATACGAAAGAGGATAAAACACAGCCCCCCCCTTCGCTGACATTTATGGTCTGTCTCCTCCAGCCAGACTTAGCCAGGATTGCTAAATAAACACAGGCACACAGCTGAGGATCATGTTCCACTCTCCATTTCAGCTAATACCTCGCCTCTGTAACTGAAACTCCGGCATTGTTGTCTTTTTGCAGGCAACTGGAAATTGGCTACTTTTTTTAGGATAACAGAGGATTTTCAAGTAAGACCCAAATTACGCCTCACCTTAACCAGGGATCCGCCAGCTGTCTGAGTTTAGTATTTCAAAGTAGGCCGGACGGTGGTCGCGCTATTAAAACAACGTCTTGAATACACAAAGCATTTCATCACTGCAATTTTACCCCGAGGCCTGCATCTGAAAAACCAGCATGCCATCTTACTCGAGCACAGTGTGTAGGGGACTAATTTTGGCTGGTGCCCACCCCAACCATCAGACACCAGCTGTGCTCTGCTCTTATATTTTATTTTCATTCGCTTAATAATAGTAATAATCTTAAACTGCATCATTGTGCCTTCTAGATGAAGGGCACACAACAACTACAATTTACTAGCATTACTTAAAGAAGCACCTCATCAATTTCAGACCCATTGATTATGCATTTATTTTCACCAATTTACCTTGATGGATCGTGAGTGCAGTTTAGCAGTCTTTCAGCCTTTTCCTTGTGAAGAAAACGTTATCTGACTAGTCAATACCTAATGCCTAGATAAAGCCGAACAATAAAGATAGCGCATTTACATTTAATCATTTTAAAGATAACAAGGAAAATAGAAATATCCAAAACAACAACAGTATGTAAGAGATGTAACAAGTCCCATTTAGTCTAATGCAGTGGATGCAGCAATGGGTCATTGTGTTAGTTTTATGTGATTTTATCAGCGTAATCTGACAGCAATTCGTAACTTTTTGATTTAGTGGCTACCCTGCAGGCACAGGACGTCAACATGACGTCATATTGACTTTGTACCCCAACGTACCCCAACGTCATGGGGACATTGGATTTTGGTTGGACGTTGGTTGGTTGACAGCAGAACTCAACGTCAGGCCGACGTCAATCTCCAATGTCCAACCTAAAATCAACCAAATAGCAATGTCTAATCATGTTACACCTTGACGTTGTGTGGACTTTACCACTATGACGTCTATTAGATGTTGGATTTTGGTCAATTTCCAACACAACCTAAAATCAACCAAATATCAACGTAATCTGACGTCGTTATTGGACGTCAAAACAACGTTGTCCTTAGATGCTAGCTAGACATTTTGGTCACCTGGCGTCATGACCTAAATCTAACCTAATATTATTCTTATGATGTTGTGTGCCTGCTGGGTAATTTGTATAAATTTGTACGATCTAATTCCTACAAGTTAGTACGATTTGCTCATCACCCAATGACGGTTGGGTTTAGGGCTGGGTTTGGGTGCCATGCCTCCTTTTTAAAACCATACATTTTCGTAGGACTGAACTCACCACTAAACTGACAAAATGTGAAATACTGTAATAATGTTTTCTCGTGAGATCAGGCTGGATTCTATTTGTACTTTTTTTATATACAAAATACATTTATTTAAAAATAAAACAAAATAAGAGACATATATTGGTTAAAAAGACATATTTAGCGGTTTATAAAAAAAATTGGTTGTGTAAATTAAGTCACCCAACCAGGAGGAAACAATAAAGGTAAAGCTTTCTTATAGTGGTTTTGTCTCCCCTTGGGATGGCACCAAAATGCATTGTTTACTTGCAGAACACAAACTTCTGAAGAACACAAGTAATTAATTCAGGTAAAGGGGTGCAGACCTAGTGATCCGTCATGAAAAAGCCATAAATACAGAAGAGAAGTGCTCCAAGGACTGAACCCTGAAGCACCCCTTTTAACTAGATGTTGTGACTACATTGACACTTTTCTGCTCCAGGATAGCCTGAATGACCTATCTGAAAGGTACGATTTGAACCCCTGGAGTGTGGTTTTTGAGATTCCTTTTTTGTGATTGATGATGGGAATCAGGTAGTTGTAGTATTACAATATCAAATAAACAAAATGTTAACAAGGATAAAATCGATGTTAAACTAGAGTATTTTGTTGATGAAACACGTATTTACTTAACAGTTTACTAGTTTTAGCAACAATTGTTTTGTTAGGAAACTTGGCATTATATTTAGGAAAATGTAATGAAGCTTTTCATTGTTTTGTTTTAAGGTGGCACGGTAGCTCAGTGATTATCCTTTTCGCCTCACAGCAAGGTCACTGGTTTGAGTCCTGGCTAGGCCAGTTGGCATTTCTGTGTGGAGTTTGCATGTTCTCCCATGTTGGCATGGGTTTCCTCCAGGTGCTCCGCTTTCCCCCACAGTCCAAAGACATGTGCTATAGATGATTAGGATGAACTAAATTGGCCCTAGTGCAGGGGTTCCCAAACATTTTCAGCTCGCAACCCTCAAAATAACAATTCCAGTAACTTGCGACCCCCACTATCCTTGGAGATGGTTATAAACATACAAACATTGCACACAATGGTACACACACACACACACACACACACACAAACCCACCAATAGGAATTATATAAACATGAGTATATTGACAAATGAAATACTATTTTTATCTTCTGTAGGTTAAGGATAATATATAGTAAACCTAACAGTTTAATAACATATATAAGAATTTTGGAAATTATTTTCCAAATGGGAATGCAAGAGTGTATAGGTCTTTCCCAGTACTGGGTTGTGGCTGGAAGGGCATCCGCTGCATAAAACATATGCCGGAATAGGTGGTTAATTCTGCTGTAGCGACCCCTGATAAATAAGGGACTAAGCTAAAGGAAAATAAATGAATGAATTAACTGTTTTGTTTGCTTAAGGCATGCATTAGAAGATGGAAAAAACAAACAAACAATAGTTTCATCAAATATGATTTATAAAAAATCGCTGAATGGTGTTTCTCACACCTCTTGCATTTACAAGTAAGTACACTAATATAGGGCAAACTGGCTGTACAACTATCGTGACACACATTGACTTTAATAAAATGACACTGGTTTTCACACACATCTCCAGAGACTTATTTTGAAGAGTGTAAAGAAAGAAAATCAGGTCATAATATGCTTAAATTGAATGTGCTCTAGTTAGTTCATGTTGTGGAATTGTAACACATTTTGCCATCAGTTGACTATTTCATGGTCTTGTTTTATTTAGATGGGTGCAGAGAAAGGTTGAGCGAAAAATAAATGTGGAGCATGGCATGGTTGTCCCTTTGTATTTATCATAAGTGCATACAAATAATAATACAGTATAACTGAAAAGTATGCCAAGTAGACTTGTCCATATTTTATACATAGGTAATCCAATAATAATTGGAAATGTATTACAAGAGCCTTCTTCACTATGTAGGCATAGAATCAAAAGTCAATATATTTTCTTATTAACCTGCAATGCTCCATAAAATGATGGAAATGGGCCATTAGAAATAAAGAGTGTGATAAAAATATTTCAGCTCATGCATTCCTTTAATCACACATTCATATCTAACACACAGTTCCTGCTTTCATTTTATGGTCATCAGAAGCAGCCTATGGGGAATGTGTGATTTAGTAGCATTAAAGTGAGCATTAGTCGACTGCTCCAGTAAATTGGTCCCTGTGGTCAGTCCCTCAGGATATGTTACTACATTTAGATTACTACTGGACAAATAGCCACGCCGATGTCACAACACTTTATAAAGACCGCTTGAATAAGGAAACCAAGGAAAATTATAAACCATTTCTATCACACACTTTATTTGAAGTCCCCTTCAACAACTCTGTAGTAACATATGAAGAATTCAGATGCAAAAACCTCTAAGTGGAAATTGTCTTCTAAAATGAGCATTTTTCTCAGGATCCTATGTTTGTGTTCAGTTATTTCACTTTAAAGGCAATGAAAAAACATATTAGGGGTGACAAAATTAATTGTTTCTTTGGTGCACCGCAATGCAGGCGCAGGCAATTCGGTATCGGTTCAGTAATAATCATAACCGGTTATTATGTACTGACTTCATTTATCTCATTTGCGCTATGTCGCCGTAGCTTACTATGGCGAGGGAGGCGAGCGCGAGTATATACAACGCTCCAACTACTTTAAAACTCAGAAACTGTGCACAATTTCACTCCATGTGTGTTTGCTGGACAGTCTTTCACTGACACAGCAGAAGCCTCTATTTCACTGCGATTGAGAGAATGAAAGTAATCTCCATTTCTCTCTCTCACTGTGGCCCATTTGACCTTCTGGCGTGACTTTTCCTCTCCTCTCGGCTGTTACAGCGATACTTCTGGATACAGACACGAGTGCGTGTCTGCAGAGTTTTCTCCACCGCGTATATCATGGATCAGCTGTGATCGCCGCTGCCGTTTATCATCAGTGAACAGCGCCAGAGCGTTAGAGCCAATCACAGCCCTTTCTGTCGAGCGCAATCATAGGGGTGCAAGAACGAACTCATCAGACAATGCTCAGAAAGCGAGCGGGATATTTATATTTGTTTATTTGCTATAAATGCTGATGTTGTTCTGTGCATGTACTTGAGTTTTTAAAGGTACAGTTTATATATCTGACTGTATTTAAGGACAAAATTGTATTACAAATAGTATATAAATATAAATATATTTATACATTTATACAAGAATTGTTGTGATGTGAAGAAAATATAAAACTGTTTATGGAAAGCATCGTCAATGCACCGTGATGCACCGAGATATCGAATTGTACCAAATCAATGGCATGATAATCGTAACCGAACCATGAGACCAGTGTAGGTTCACATCTCTAAAACATATCATTCACTATAAAAGAGGATTTACTGAACATACACAAGATCTTGAGAAAAATGTCCAATTTAGGAGAAAATGTCAGACGGTATTTAGAGTTTTTTGCATCTGAAGTCTTCATATCCAAACATAATATGTAGACATGTGAATTTGCACAATACAGTTCATGTATTTAACTGAAATTGTACATTTACTTACAAGAATATTTTCTTTAACCCAAAGTTAAATCTCTGTATTTAATTCTGAGTGCATTCAAGACAGACTAAACGGTGAGTTTCTGTCATCTAACACTTTCCTGAAATATGGCCCATAGGTGCATTTAATAAAATAGTGCCCCTGCCAAACAAGACAAAATGCATTGTGCCCTTTCATTTGATGTAGCAGTTTGGGATTCGTGAAGCTTGTCTGGTAGAGCTTTGTGTTATAGAAATGCATTAATCCTGGGTTAGATCCCAGAAAAACAAACACATTAGTAAAGTGTGTATTCGAGCAGGATCGGACAAATATGTAAATATTCATTGTGTGAATTAGAGACAAAGTAGAATTAGCAAATAAAGGACCCTCTAAAAAGTCCACATTGTGTTTAAACAATGCTGCAGTTTGATTGGTAACCACACCTAATGTCATGATGACACACACACACACACACACACACACACACACACACACACACACACACACATGTTTGTTTTTGTGAAAAGTGGGTACATTACATAGGCTTCCATTCATTTTATACAGATCAAAGCGTATATTATATTGCCCTCACCCCACCCTACCCCTAAACCCAACCATCACAGGAGACAGTGTACAGCTTTACTCCCTGAAAAAAACTCTTCCTGTGTGATTTATAAGCTTTTTGAGAAGTGAGGACGTCACCAATGTCCTCATATTTCACCTGCTTTTTGTAATACCCGTGTCATACCCATGTCATTATACAGATTTGTGTCCTGATATGTCACAAAAACACGTACACACACACACACACACACACACACACACACACACACACACACACACACACACACACACACACACACATTACATAACACAGCACAACATCTTTTTTACCAGTTAGAGGGCACTTAACTCTAAATCGTAGCTATAGGCCGTATAATAAGCTGCTTGCACAAACAATCCATTTCATCATGGAAATTAAATATTCTTTCCTATAGAAAGGACCATATCTGAACTGTCTGTTGTCAGTAATTCCAATATTACTTCCTGGCAGACTATGGTTTTCCCACACACAACGTCTGTTTTCACCCTCAAATGCTGCAGTTTGCAGCTGAGGCCTGGAAGAGTTTGGTACATGTTGTTTACATGTTAAGAAAATGCTTGTCTGCAGTACTGGGTTTTGTCTGCACTCTCAAAATAATAAAAATATTGTTACTGTTTCTCAGTGTTGGGCAAGTTCCTTTAAAAGAGTAATTAGCTACAGTTACTAGTTACTTCTCACACATAGTAACTGAGTTACATAATTCTTAAAGTAACTAATTACCAGGGAAAGTAACTTTTGCGTTACTTAAGAAAACATTTAATTTGTCAAATGACTATAAGATAAATATAAAACCTTGCACAATAATCTACACTAGGCTGGTAAAAATGATTGGTACGAAGTTTTGGTATGAAGCACGATAGTTTTATTAAAATGTGGCAGCTGAACATGCGTCTTGGAAGCAATGACAATAAGCTTAGGGTGTAAGTTTGTCATTTCCAATGGAGGCACGCAACTTGCACATGTTGTGCAAAGGTGCACCTAATTGAAAACATCTAAACTTTCCTGAAGTAGAACTCACCAATCTGCTTCACACTTTCTATGGAATATACACATTTCAGTAATAACGGCAGACAAATTATCTGCAACAAACACAGCGCATCCAAACACTGCAGTGTTTTTTTAAATTTTCTCCAAAAACTTGCATCGGAGCTGCAGCAATGGTTTGTCCGTTTGTCCTCCTCTGAGGAAATCCTACTATTCCTATTTGTATTGTTAAAAAATATTCAATAATTATTGATACCGATTCAATACTCGATATTCAATAATTATTGATATTGTACAGATGACATCTCATAAGAGCTCACGTTATCACTTGCACTCTTAGCCACTAATTTTGTGGCCTCATGTGGCCTCACAAGAGACTGGCAATCTGACCAATCAGAACAGAGTAGGTTTTTAAAAAGGAGCATTTTCAAAAGATAAGACTGTTGCATAAAATTGTACCATTTTTATTTATTTATTTATTTATTTATTTGTTTGTTTGTTTTATTTTACTTTAATGTACATACAGTAAATCTATGTATGTGACCAGTAAAAACAGTATGAACATAACAGGATTTGGGACTTGAAAGTATCAGAACGTCCTAACATCTCAGTACCATTTTATTTTTTGGCACTCTCAAGACGAAGCTCTTGTAATTCTCTAGCAGAGTTTTCTTTTTTCTTTTTTTTTCAATCAAACTTGCAATTAGTTTATGCATAGCTTGTTAGAAGTTTTTGTTTTTTAATTACAGTTTATAAGAGCTGAAGTGCTTATTCCCCTCAACGCAGCTGAAATGTAAAAGCCTTTTAAATGTCATAACTGAAAAATGCTGCGTGTTTCTTTATACATATACATTCTATATATGTCTCCATTCATTCTTGTGGTACATAGCATGATAAGTATAAGGTACAAAGTATATTCATGTTAGGTGTATACTATCATGTTTTTTAAGAGTAATTTCCAAGGCCTCTGGGCTCCACTGACACATCTAGATCAAGGTAATGCGACTTGTGATTCTACACTGGAAGACTGGTTGACTATAGACTGTGTAGTGATACATATGTATATTGATACTTACAATACAGCGGCAGGCCTTCAGCCACAACCAATGAATCACCCAGGAAGCCCTCTGGAGAATCACTAAAGATTCAACCTGTCTTTTTATAAGGATCATATCAATATTATAGCTGTGCAGCAAGCCATTAATAAAAAGGACAGAGCGTGATATACATCTACATACAGCATGATTGCAATACACTACAAGAACTGATGAAATTTCTGTAGTCTACTATAGATACCAATGCTACTGTAATTTGATCATCCATTAGGATGAATGGTTATGAATAAATTAGAAGCTAGAGCATTTGCATTTGTAGTTTGCATCAAATATGTAGGATGATTGTTTTTAATCTAGTGAAAAAAATCTAATAATAATCTAGATGATTTTCTTTGACTATTACTATTACTCATTTACAAAAAAGGCAGGGCCTTCTGTCCTTTACAGTGTCACAATAACAAATCAAATCACCTGCAACTTTAAAGTGCTATATAGATGTGTGAAATATTTAAAAAAAAATGTGTCACTTTTGGATATTCATAAAAATTGGCAAAATATGAAATATCAAAATTATTAACAACACTGCTTCTTCTACTGCTAACATAACCTGTTCTATAGTTCATTTTAAGATAACCATTTTCTCAGCTTTTTTATCTATTTGTTTAGTTATTTATGTAGTGATAATTGGATTTATCACAAATATTAACATCAATAATTTGGTATTGGTATTAATTTTGATATGTTAGCCTCACACGAGGGCACCAATTAATGTAGTGATAATTTAATTTATCACAAATATTAACCTCAATATTTTGGTATTGGTATTAATGTTGATATTTTAGTCTCTCGTAGGGCACCAAATAATGTAGAAATAACAGATAAATAACTATTTTTAAACGGGGCACCAGGCAGCTTCGACTGTCAAAATAATTAACAATCAAACATTGTTAATTGAATTATACAAATGTAAATGTGTCTATTATCTGGCCAAATCTGAAGGATAATGAGATCGTGTGACTTGTAGAGCCTTTTACTCTATTATCAACACAAGGAAGACACAATTGTAATAAATGAGTATTTATAAACAAAATAATAAACAAGGTTAACAAAATCGACTAAATGTGCAATAAATGAAGTACACAGGCATGAGTCATGAAGGTGATTAAGTTGAGGATTGTAATTTGATAAATCTATTATCTTTTCTAAAGACAAGCTATAGAGTCTGATAATGTAAACCTTATTTTGAAATAACAAATAACTGAGTAAGTATTTGTTATGTAAGATGGCTTTAGGCTTTAACCTCTCCAGTATGTCAGATCCTGAGAGCTGATATGAAATTTCATGAGATAAGGACTGTTCTATTTTAATCACTGTTGACAATCCAAACGCATACTGAAGAACCAGGACTCCGTCTTTCCAGGGGGTAATGCGAGAAAGTTCCCCCCTCTCATTTCACCTCAAGCCCCTTCTTGACCTTTAAGCTACCTTTCTCCATAATACACAGTCCACATAAAATGCTCAAGGTTTTAATATGATGTATGTTATAACCCTATATTCATGTTTGGTATCATTTTAAATGTCTCTGTGTGATTGGTAAAGTGGTCTTAATTTCACTATGATATTTCATTTTTATATGTTGATTTGGTTTTTGACTTTGATATAATCTTTGCCAGATGTTTCCCCCCTCTCTAGAGATGATTAACATCTCAAAGTAACCAGGCAAGAGTCTCTGTGACGCTTCTATTGTCTTGAATTTATGACTGTTTGTTCTGAGTGGGTATAAAAGGACAGGTGTGAAAACTGCTCGGGGGAACTCTTGTAATCAAGACCCCCATTGCAGGCACGCATTTTGTGCTGCAATGTATTTCTCTGATCAGGTATGCATCTTTAATTCTGTAATCTATATTTGAGTTAATGGATGTTATATTGTTACAGATATCATCTCTGAATTGGCTTGATGATTGTTTTATTATATAATTGGCATTATACAATTTTACCTGACGAATAAAATGTTAAGTTTTGACTCATTCTGAATTCTCCTGAAATCTTTTATATCCAGTAGATTATGTGAAGTCATTTTCGCTACCTTTATGATCGGCATAATTTTGGAAGTTATTAGACCTATAGATTACACGCAGTATCGCACGCGGTATCATAGAGATCTTTTAATTCCTTAACCACTGGAACTAGCAAGTGCGGATCTTGAATTAAGTGAGATGTTTCTTTTGGCATGTGTTAGTATTGTACAACCAGCCTAATTAAATATTAATTCATCCCGTATCCTCTGACTAATTTCAGAGTGCCGGAATACTGCTCGTGAGAAGACACGCAAAACCCCGGGGCGTGGAACTCTGTGCGGCGGATTGGCCAGTAATGAACGTATAAATTGAAGAGTATGGGAACAGATAGATCAAAACTCTAAATTAAGTCATAAATGATTATTGTGATCCGTTCCTATAATTAGAAATACAGTCTAAATATTACGATCACTTAAAAATGGAGTCAGATAAAGTTCGGAGCTAGAAAATGAGTATAAATAAACTCTAATAAATAACAGAATTCTTTTCAGAAGTACTGGAAAAGGCTTACATGCATTTAACCTTCGACCATGCTGTTAGTTTCGTCATTGGGCTAATAGATGGACTTTTACAGTTATTAATGAATATTAGTTATAAGCATCTAATTAATTAGAATATTTTATACTGAAACACACTATACCAAGGTCACTGTTAGAAGGTTGGAAAGTGGTATATTTATGCTTCTGCCTTTGATCCAGTGGTGGGAAGAAGCTGGATCTTCTTGCAGGTCTTGAGGCATGGAGCGAGCAGACTTAGCTCTCTTGAGATTTGAGAAGAATAAATCTGGAGATACTGGAACACGCAGAACTGAAGATTTCTGGAGGTGGTGGTTCTGATGTTGGGGACACGCCAACGTCTTTATCCTTGAGTTTCTGGAAATCTGGGAGATGGAAATTTCTAGAGGTGGTAGTCCTGAAGCAATGGTTTGAGACACCTTGGAGAAAGCACTGTGAATCCAATAACCATGAAAATCCTTGCTGGAATATGCAGCAAAGTTCTAAAGTCATTGAGCAATTCAGATAGCCTTCTGTATCACCACCACACGTGTGTTACTACTCCTTCTTTTTGTATATCTTCTTTCAGAGAATGTTTTATCCTTTCTCTGGAGGGCGAAATTGAAAAGATGGCATCTTTTAAATCCAGCATTGGGACTATATCATCTATAGTGTGACCGGCATTTGCATAGTCATAGTCCACAGTTAAGCTGTTTTTTTATATAAACAGTAAGAATCCTAAATATTTTCATATGTATAATTCACTTTCCAAACCACATCTAATTTACCCAAGGCATTGTTCTGAATATATAGGGCCCTATCATACACCCAGCGCAATAAGGCGCAAGACATGTTTGCCCCAACGTGTTGCTATTTTCAGACCAGCACAACCTTAATTTTCCCGTTTTCCACCACATTGTTTAAATAGCAAATCCATTTGCGCCACTTTGTGGACTCATGGATGTTCCGGTCTAGAAAAGAGGTGCGTTACGGCGCATTATTGGCATGTTGCTGTTTTGAAGAAATAAAATCGACTGTGCAATAGACCAGCTGAAAGCAGGTTACAAGTCCAGCGCAGAGCACGTTAGTTGTGCGCCTCGCTTACACATTGTTTAAAACACACAGGATGTACAGCAATACACAAATTTATTTACAAATGAAAAAGAATGAAAGGAATAAAATATTACAAAAAGTATTACTTTCTACATAAATATTAAAACCACTGCCTCCAGAACTGAATTTAGAAATAGTTTTGAAACAAATATTTGCTCTTAACAAACAAAATTAATTATGTAGGCTAATGGATGTCTTCAGTGGAGTGTACAACACCGTTTTCTTATCTACGAAAGAGAGAAATAGTAAGTGAAAGTAAAGACCGAATGGAGGAGGCTCATTCTTTATCCTCGTGCTGCAGATAGTTTGTTTAACTCTTTTCTTGCTAGTGAAGCATTCAGTTTTTCCACTTACAAAAGTCTGGCATGCAAATAGCAAATGGACCATGGTGCGACTCTTAAAGGGAATAAGAAAATAAGTACAACCCTGTTAGCAGTGGCGGTTCTGGGGGAGGGGGTGCCCCCGTGTCAATAAGTTTGGCCCCCCCTCTGGCCCCCCTAAAAATTTAAATAATATCATGCGGATATTGTGTCAAAACGCCACAGAGAAGCGAGATCAGCCATCGGTGGCAGACTGCAGAGATATGACTGAGGCCAGCGTTGCCAAATGATTCCAGCCCAAAAACTACCCAAAACCCGCCGAAATGCACATACATGCATGCAATCAGTCAAAACCGCCCTATTGGAAGTTAACCCCCAAATTGACACAGGTAATAAAAAGATTCAGTCATGTTCATGTTGTGAAAAACAATCAAATTGTCCACTGTTGATTATATAAGAAATTGAGTGGATATAGTTTTACGTTAAGAAATGCAGTCTTGAATTAACAAACAGTCGGCAAGTACCGGAGAACAGATGCAACACAATGATTAAATTTAGTTTTCAGTCACGCTCATGTAAAGGTATAATATTCAACTCGTTTAGTTTGCCTTCATTCATTTTTGTTTTCAGTTGTAACATCAAGCACAAGACACATGATTATTTACAACACGTTTTTAAACATAATAGTTTAATTTATAATAACTACTTTTTTTTATCTTTTCCATGGTGACAGTCAGTGGATAATATTTTTGTTATTTTGCAAGATTTTGCAAGTTGTATTCAGACAAAGTATTCTGCAGGTTTTGATTCAGATTAAAGTGTAATTTAAAGACTTAACTAGGAAAGTTGGAATAATTAGTCAAGTTATTGTATAACTGGTTTGTTGTGTAGACAATCAACAAATATACAGTAAATATTTCTTAAGGAGGCTAATAATACTGACCTTAAAATAGTTTTTTAAAAAATTAAAAACTGCTTTTATTCAAGAAATAAACTTATATATATATATATATATATATATATATATATATATATATATATATATATATATATATATATTTTTTTTTTTTTTTTTTTTTTTTTTTTTTAATTATATTTTTTTAGGGAATACTGTGAAAATCTCCTTGGCTTGTTAAAGATCACTTGGAAAACATTATTTTAAGTTAACGGGAGGGCAAAAAAGTTTACTTCAACTGCGTCTGTTAACGTTTACAGGTGCAAAAATGAGCCTTGATGTACTTAATTGTTAGAAATGTCTTATCCTGCTACAATTCAAAGTTACTTGTCAAATAAATTAACATGGAAGATAATCTTGAGTTTAAGTTATTTAATTAGCTTGTTTATGAAGAATGCAGAGTGATGCATGAAAACAATGACTTCGAATAATTGTTTACGTTTTTTGTGATGTATGTTAAAGTGTGCCCCCAAAAAGTACAAGTGAGATGGATGTATTGTGATCCATGTGTCTCTCTGTGTCTGAGACGATGAAGATTAGAAGGAATTGTGATTGAATGGTGATTGATGAAGAAGCTGTTTTGCAAGTTTTGGGCTCTTAACACCTTTGTCCTTCAGAAGAAACAAGGACAGATGGTCACCATGTCCATTGCCACTTTTACTAATAAGCTTAACAAAAGGGCCAGAGTTAAGTGTTAACTCTGCAGCATTCATTCATATTGGAAATTAATTTCCACAAGATCCTGACTTTACCACCAATCACCACATTTAGTTGGTTAGTTACAATGTTATGAGCTTTAATAATGTACACATACATTTTTCATTAAAAAACAGCATTAGTAATTTCAATATCTATCTATCTATCTATCTATCTATCTATCTATCTATCTATCTATCTATCTATCTATCTATCTATCTATCTATCTATCTATCTATCTATCTATCTATCTATCTATCTATCTATCTATCATGTATAAGCAAATGCAATGCACATACAACAAACTAACACAGGACTCTGACTCTCATAAAAGTAATATTAGTTTTTAAACTTTTTCCTCTCTCTCTCTCTCTCTCTCTCTCTCTCTCTCTCTCTCTCTCTCTCTCAGTATTTCCTAAATGTCTCACAAATGTAAACACAATAACCTGGGCACACTTCCTCTGTTTGTGCAAGGTTTGATTTCATTAGAGGGACTTCATAGAGCTTATCAGATTAACCCTGGAAAACTGTATACATAGGAAAACCAACTGTGTCAACATCTACACTGAAGGAGGCTAAAGTTGAATTATATCGACTTTCATTTGCAGTGCTTTAGGATGACAAAGTCCTCATTGTAGATATGGACTTAAATCAAATGACTCTGGAGTTTATGAAGCTCAACAAGGCCAGTGACTTCTGCTCCAGCTCTACTGCACTGTAAAGCCTGAGGGAAGCTTTAAGCTAAACATTAAGACGCAGGCTTTCTCAATACACATGCTGGAAACATTTGCTCAGTTTAACCTGTCTTAGTAAAATTACTCAGTTTTAGTGCAACCTGCAATTGGCGTCATCTTGTATGATTGATATCTATACGAGCATTTGGACTTCACATTATAAATGGCATTCATTTTGTGTTATTGTGCGTAGAAAAACAATGATAGACATTGTATAAGTTGTTCCCAGACTGTCACATTTATTCATATGTTTTGTGGAGTGAAAAATGCTCAATTTCACATTACGTTTCCTCATGTTACTCTATGCCATCCACAGGGAAATTGTATACCAATGAGAACCAAATGTAATCTGCATCAAAACTTTCAGGTCAACAAGCATATGACTTGCATTACAACGGAGCTAAACATCTCATGTGATGTCAATTGAGCATGACTTCAGGGATTTAGATAATGGAAGAGATCAAATGTTTTGTTTTGGTAGAAAACCTATACCCTTTTAGATAGAAAGTTCTGTATATCACATACTGTATATTATAACTTGCAGTGTTTGTATGTTTGTATATATGCATGCTAAATGTTGTTGTTGTTTTTTTTTATTTCATGCACATTATACTGTGAGAGATATATTATATTTTATATTATATATGGTGGCAATATGATATTTAGTTTTTCTGTGACATATATATTGCCATATATTTTGCTATACTTGGAAATAATTTTTGGTCACACTTTATTTTAAGGTTCAGTTCTCACTCTAAGCAAACTATTTTGACTTTTGCTTCAATATGGTCCTTATTAATAGTTATTAAGGTAGTTTTGGTATTGAGTAGGATTAGGGGTGTAGAATAAGATCATACAGAACATGTGCTTTATAAATACTAATAAGCAGCCAATATTTCAATAACATGCATGCTAATAAGCAACTAGTTAATAGTGAGAATTGATCCCTAAAGTGTTACCGGATGCAATAATTTTAATTGACTGGGGTGATTCTGTAGGGTCCCTCTGCGTTCCTGTGGATTTCCTCCGGGTGCTCCGGTTTCCCCCACAGTCCAAAGACATGCGGTACAGGTGAATTGGGTTGGCTAAATTATCTGTAGTGTATGAGTGTGAATGAGTGTGTGTGGATGTTTCCCAGAGATGGGTTGCGGCTGGAAGGGCATCCGCTCTGTAAAAAAAAAACGTGCTGGATAAGTTGGCGGTTCATTGCGCTGTGGCGACCCCGGATTAATAAAGGGATTAAGCTGTAAAAGAAAATTAATGAATGGTTCTGTAGGGGAGTGAATCATGCATAACATGTAATAAACGAACTACAAGCATAGATAAATGCAACAACGCAAAATTTGGCTTGAACAAAATCAAATATACAACCATTGATTTGATTTCATTTTACTGACTATGATGTATTGTATGTATTGTACTGTAAGTGTATATTGTATTATTTTTTACTGTTAAACTTGTTACAAATTCCTGTCGAGGGACTACAGATTTGGCTTTATTAATTATATATAAATTAGCTTTATATCTAACTCATGTCATGTCATGTTGTACATTGTCCCTGTATAAATAAATTAAATAAAAATAAATAAATAAAAAATGAAATAAACAGTGCATACATTATGGTTTTGTATATGTAAAATGTAAAAATTACACTGCAAAGTCAACTCAACTTTGCATATCTTTGCGATGTGACTATTGCGGATGCATACATTGCAATGTCAATGCTAAAATTATATATTCTTTCATTCATTTTCTTTTCGGCTTAGTCACTTTATTAATATGGGGTCGCCACAGGGGAATGAACCGTCCACTTATCCAGCAAATGTTTTATGGATCGGATGCCCTTCCAGCCACAACCCATCACTGGGAAACACCCATACACACTCATTCACACCCATACACTACTGACAAATTTAGATTACCTAATTCACCTACAGCACATGTTTTTGGACTTGTAGGGGAAACCGGAGCACCCAGAGGAAACCCACGCGAACATGGGGAGAACATGCAAAATCCACTCCACTCCACATTTAATTAATGTCAGTTTTAATGATATTGATTAATGCACTTACTTGACAGATTTCATTCATTCATTTATATTCTGCTCTTTCCCTGGTTTATCACAGCGGAATGAACCACCACTTACTTGACAGATTTATATATTTTAAATTTCAGGTGGTTTGTGTAATGTGTTTTATGTTTGGTAAAATTATTTCTAATTGCATCTTTAGTGATTTTCAACTAATTACACTGTCTTGTCCCAATAGGTGGATTTAGAGGTTTTTGCAAAAAGCACAAGTGGATTTATCTGGTTGACGCAAAAGAAAATCTACCTTGTTATAAACCAAAGAATTGTCTAAAGTGACATTTTTGAGAAAAAAGTTATTTACTAGCTTATAACCCTATCATTACCTATAAAATGAAACTTCTGAACCTAATTATAGGAGCCTGATAGAAAATGTTCATTTACAAGAAAAGAGGTCTGATGGATTTTGCATCTGAACTCTTCATATATATATATATATAACTTTCCTAATTACCCTAACTTGCCTAATTAACCTAATTAAAATGTTTAAGCCTTTATATCGCACTTTAAGATAAATACTTATAATGTAAATATTATATACTGTCATCATGACAAAGATAAAATAAATCAGTTATTAAAAATTAGTTTGTCATATTATGTTTAGAAAAAATATAAAGGAAGCTAATAATTCAGGAGAGTTAATAATTCTGACTTCAATTGTATAAACTGTTTGCCAAATAAATTAATGTAGAAAAAAAAAGTTATTTAATTAAAACTATTGTCAGTCTCCAGATACTTTTTTGTCATAGTGTGGAAATTGCATCCTCATGGAGCAAGACATGGGTTAAGTGCCTTGCTCAAAGGTGAAAGCGTTTGGGGGCAAATGTGGGATGGTGATAATTCTTCCGTTATTGGGTCACTCTTTTCTGGAATTGAACCTTCTAACCTTGGCGTTACAAGCCCAAATCCCTAACAATTGAACACAAGCAATATGTGGCACAGCTTTATGATACAGCCGGACACAGACGCTTCTTAAAGGGTTGACATTTACAGAAATGGCAAACTAATGCCATAGTTGCATGATTGCACATTTATTGTGTTAGAAAATAAAATTAAATAGTGTATTAGAATGCAATACGCAACTGAAACAACAAAACTCAGAAGCACACTGCAATCAAACAGAAATCGTTATTTATTACACAGCTCTATGGGAATACTTGATTGTTAAGATTTTTAATAACTGTTATATGCTATAAACAGCCACTGTCTCATGCCTCAGAACACACTTTATTGTATTAAAACCTCAAATCTCAAAATCAAGACTTTTTTTTCTAAAATAAATATTATTTACTTACTTATTTACTTCAAGCTGTGTAATTGCTTCATGACAGGCTCCTGATTGCTCTGTTGTGGTTTATTTTGCTATAATGACCAGAACTGTATACAGTATAATGGCGTAAATATGTGCGTGTTGCCTTTAGGCTTTACAGCAGATGCAGAACACAGTACCAGAGAGGATCCTTTATAATTTTGCTTCCAAGAGCATTTACCCTAATGACATTTAGCATTAATATTTGCTGTGTGTGTGTGTGTGTGTGTGTGTGTGTGTGTGTGTGTGTGTGTGTGTGTGTGTGTGTGTGTCCATTCATGCTTGCACATGTGTGTAATATAGTACAATAAATGGGCGCATGCAGATGATGAAACATAACTTGAGTGTTTAGCTTTCATGTTTTTCTTGTATTTACAATTTGCTTATTAAGAATTAAAGATGAAATCGGATTCTCACCTTAATGGCTCAATGTATATGCATTCATAATACATCAATACTAAAAAAAACTTTTAGTTCTACATAACTCTCTCAGACGTAACTGGCACAAAATATAAATAAATAAAATAAATAAACTATATTAACAGCTTCATATTTATAATGATACACAATAAGAAATAGAACGGTAATATTGTATGCATTATGCAGTGAGATGAGGAAGTCAACTTTTGTTTCATCCTCCAACAATCTGACAAAAAAGCTTTCACTGCTTTATTTTTTCAGGCAAAAATGCACTACTGTTCAAATGATTGGAGCAAAAAGCATTAAAATATTTATTTATTTTTTTTTTAACTGACAGTTAAGGCTAAAGAGTTTTCAAACTAATTCAGTTATTTGACCTTTGTCTTTGTTAGAAAATACTGAAAAACAGTATGTCAGTTTCTGACAATAATAAGCACCAGCTGTTTTCAACATTGTCTATGTTTACATAGACATCAGTAATCAAATTATTGGTCTTAATCTGAATAAGACAATAATATGATTGAGGGGTTTGCATGAGTTGCTTTTTGATTGTTTCTTTCATGATCCCGTTTAACATGTTACAGCACATAATTCGATTACCGTCATTACGTCACCGCGCTACCCACATTTTCTCCAGAGTTTCATGTAATTTTGGGTGTTTCATTTTAAATTTATTGACTTTACTGCAGTTTGGCACTTTCACTTTGATTTAGGATCATTTCATGCATGCCCCCTGTGACAAACAAGATATTGGATGTGAGTATGAACTGCTAGAAGAGTGTTGTTTTAATGGAATTTGTACCGCACACCAAACAGGAGAAAAAAAACACTCAGCATTTCGCAATGACTCGGACTTTACTGACTCGGTAGGTGCACAGAAAAGAATAGAGAATAGTGTCAAACAGCCATCTGTGTATAGACTATCCTGTTGCAAAATGCTTACATGGCTTACATATGTTTACATGGTAGATGCTTAATCAGAGTATTGTCTTAGGCCCCGTTTACACTAATACGTTTTAGTTTTAAAACGCATAAGTTTTGCTAAGGTTATGCCATCCATCCTCACTACGCCAGAGTTTTTGAGCGCTGAAAACTAAGCTTTTTGAAAACGCTGAAAAGGATGTTTTCATTTTAAAACGCTGCTGCTCTGTGTCAGTGTGGATGGTGGAAAACGGAGACATCTGAAAATGTAGGCTGGGCTACAGACATTCACCTATCTGATTGGGGCTTTTTCCTCAATATTACGCATACCCTCTCTTTTGCTGAATATCAGTTTTAATAATCAATAATGGCCATTATAAAAGTAACGTACAATAAGTTTTACATTATAGGAAATAAAGGCAAGCAATCAGTCAAATGTGCAGAATCAGTGTACTTGGTTACATAAATTAATATATAACTTATCTTTGCGGTCAGCCAAAACACGTTACCTGAGAACAAGTAATAGATTAAAAAGACCAAAGTCGGGGAATATGTCATTATACTGTATAGAGACAAGATGAATTAATCTAATTTAACAAATATTGTGAAATTAGATCCAGCGGTATATTGTTGATGAACAGTCCGACATGCACAGCTCCCATCGCTGCAGTGCATGCCAGATTGTGTGTGTGGTCACGTGATGTGCATTTTCAGCAGTGTAATGTGGACGGAGAGTTGTTCAGAAATGCTGGGTGAAATGCCATTGTGGTCATGGATCGTTTTCATTCTAAAACGCCATTTTAAAACTAAAACGTATTAGTGTAAACGGGGCCTTAATCATACTAAAATCGGATTATTGGTGTCTATGTAAACGTACTCAGTGATGATGATAATAGTTTCCTGATCACCAAATCAGCATTTTAGAATGATTTCTAAAGGATGGTGTCACAGTGGAGCAATTACTGTTCAGGAAAAATGACAGAAAAAAGCTGTAATATCAAGAATATATTATATAAACCAGAAGATTGTTGATAACAGATGCAAAACACGCAACATCACTTTACTTGTTATAAATAAATTCATGTTTTCAAGTGCCTTAGTGATCTTGAGTTCACTCGACGCAAGTTAAAACTGTTCCAGATCTGTAGCACGGATGCACAGGCTCTTCTCAATGAGATCTCACTTTTCAACACAATGGTTAACCACGGACAGTTCAAAGATGACAAGCTGTCAGTTGCTGAAAAAGGACTGAACATATAGCGAAAACGCTCTTCTATACGCATTTGTGAGTTTGAAGTTACAGGCTACTGACTGTGTCATATGAAACCAGTCACATCTGCATCAGCAGAATGAAGAATCTCTACTCTTTGACAGCTGAAAAATTTGCAGGGACAGACACTAGTGCTTTTGAAAACAATACACATTGAGAAAGCCTATATTACACTGAAAAAAAACAGTAAAACTACTGTTACGTAGCGAAAACACTGCACTATGCACATAAAGATAAGGATGACCGTCCTTTAAAAGAGGTCACCCGGAGTCCCCTTCCCTGCTCGTCAAGCACACACAGGCCAAGTTGTCAAAAAGGGGTAACAGATTTATTAAATTATTAATATTTCCAATCAAAACCAAGGTGGTAAGGGAATAAAAGCCAAAACAACAAACAAAACAAGGTACGCTAAGTAACATTAAGGATCTCTTACCTAAACTAAAAATAAAGATTTGTAAACAAAACAACAATTCTAGCCTCCTTGTCTATCCATTAAGCATGAGAAAAGTGACAAAAGAAAAAGGCCTTCCCTTATATCATTAAGCAGATTATCTCACCAGATGACTTTAAAAACGGTTTCAGGCAGAAAATAAACTCTCAGCCACAGCTACAAAGCACACAGTACTGTCCTATTACTGTATTTAACAGAGTATCTCACCAGATGACTTTGAAAAAGGTTTCAGACAGAAAGATTTCACTGCCACACAGAGAACTTAGAGCGATCTGCTCACACACAACACAACAGCGAGGGGAAACAGGAGAGAGAACTCATCGAACAGTGCCAACAGCTTTTATAATTGGCGCCGCCCCTTTCACAGCTGCACCTGATCTCCGCTCATGTGGAGAGAGAGAAAGAGAAAGATAAGGGAGGATACAGCACACAGGTACAATACACATCAGCATTGTCAAATAAAAAGATACTCAATACGTAACACTACTGTCTTTAATTCAAACTGAAATTTAAAACATGGAGCAATCGCTCGCATTTTTTAATGTCTAATCATCTTGTTTAATCCCGCCCCTTTTCGCATCGCCGTACGACAGAATTTCACAAACTCAAACTCTAGTGTGACTGCGGCTTAAGGTTAAAAAAAACATAAATATGCCATTCCATAATAAAAATTTACACTTTTTTACAGCCCCAAATCAGAAAAAGTTATGACAGTATGAAAAACGCAAATACAAAAAAAAAAAAAAGTAGTAATTTCTAAATTTACTTCGACTTGTATTTTATTGCATAAAATGACATACAACAGCATATTATTTAATGTGTTAAATATATATTTTTATAAAATATATGTTTTTATAAACACGTATTCCAATTTTGGTTCTTGCAACACATTTCAAAAATGTTGGAACAGGAAAGCATTTACCAATTTTAAATGTTGTCATTCTTATTCACAACACTTAATATGTTTAGGGACTGAAAAAACCAAGTAATGAAGTGTTTCAGGTGTAATTTTGTCCCATTCTTCCTGCTAATAAGTCTTAAGGTGGGCAACAATACAGGGTCTTCGTTGTTGCATTTTGTGCTTTAAAATGCGATACGCATTCTCTATCAGAGACAGGTCAGGACTGCAGCCAGGCCAGTCAAGTACCTGTATCCTCTTCCTCTGCAGCCAGGACTTTGTGATGTGTGCAGAATGTGGGTTTGCATTTCTTGTTGAAATATGCATGGACACCCCTGGATAAGAAGGCGGCATATTGTGTTTTAAAATCTCGATGTACTTTTCAGCATTAATGGTGCGATCACAGAATAACATTGAATCAGTCATCTGCACATCAATAACTGTCTGGTTTAGCTCAGCTACCAAATCCGACCTCCGAACACTACGTCGAATAGTTCGGACTGCTGAGCGAATCATTGGTACATCCCTCCCTACTCTCCAAGAACTGTACTTATCCAGAGCGAGCAGAAGGGCTGCCAAAATTACTCTGGACCCCTCACACCCAGCACACTGCCTGTTTGAACTTTTACCTTCTGGTCGACGCTACAGAGCACTGCGCACCAGAACAGCCCGACACAGAAACAGTTTCTTCCCTCAGGCAATCCATCTTATGAACACTTGATAATAATAATTGTGGAACCAACATCACTACCTGCTATACCTGCTTTTTTTTAGACACACATACACTTATTTAACAACACACTTTACATGCCAATTTGCACATAACAGCTGCACATATTATGTTGTATATAGTAATATAGCTGTACATGCACTTGTCAATTTGTATATTTGCATTCACTTTTTAAAATATATTTATTGTCTGTTTTTTTAGTCCTGTCTGTAATTCTGTTGCACTGTAGAAGCTCTGTCACCAAAACTGATTCTGAAGTGCAAGTTACCACTGACACGACCACATTACATTACAGAACTGGGCTTTTGGACTTAATGATCCTTTTCTTCTTTGGTCTGGAGCACACAGCGTCCATTTCTCCCAAGAAAAGTACCTGAAATACTGATTCATCTGACCACAGTATATGTTTCCACTGTGTGATGATCCATCCCAGATCTACGAACCCAGAGAAGTCAACACCACTTCTGGACACTGTTACCATAGGGCTTCCTATTGGCACAGTACAGTTTTTACTGGCATTTGTGGATGTAACTACATATTGTGGTACTTGAAAAGTTTGCCAAAGTAGTCCTGAGCCCATGAGGTGATATCACTTATAGATGAATGATGATGCTTGATGCAGTGCCACCTGAGGGATCGGAGATCACAATTGTTCAGCTTAGGCTTGCGCCCTTTTCCTTTACACACTGAAATTTCTCCAGATTCCTAAAATCTTTTAATTACTTTATGCACTGTTGAAGGTGAAATATCCAAATGTCTTTCTATCTTTAGTTGATGAACATTGTGTTTAAACATTTCAATAATTTCCACACATATTTGTTGGCAAACTGGAGATCCTCTTCCCATTTTTGCTCCTAAAAAACTAGGCCTTTCTTGGATGCTGCTTTTGTACCAAATCATAATTACAATCACCTGTTAACATCACCTGTTACAAATCACATCAATATTTAACCAAGTTACCTGATTACTAACCCTAAATTACTTCTATCTCAGCTTTTTTTTGGAATGTGTTGCAGGTCTGAATGACAGGAAAGGATGTATATTTACAAATTAAATAAAGTAGATCAGACAAAAAAAAAATATATTTTGCGTTCATACTCTGTGCAATGAATTACTAGACAAGTAAATTTGGAAATCACTACTTTCTTTTTTTTCATACTTTTTCTGATTTGGCGTTGTACTTTGTGTGAATGTATTTTATATTTTTAACCACAATAAACATGTCTGATTTAGAATAAATGATTGTATTTTTTTTTTTCAGTGTATCAACATTGACACAGTTACCAATACAGTATGGCTTAAAAATGCAAGAACAATTCATAGTTTACAGTTTAAAGTCTTCTCGATAATGTATGACTTTATAAGGTTAGTTTTCCTTTAGGCCACACTGCTGTAATTTAACTTGGGTGTTTATTTCCTTCTCAGTGTTTTAAAACAATTCTTTCATTAACCACTGGCAAAATGACTTAGTTAGCTGCTTTTGTAAGCAGTTTATCTGTAATACTTATGCTGTTCCCAAAGCGATGGATAACAGGGTTAGCGATTGTGTTGCAAGGGACTCCAGGCCAGGAGTGTGATATATTACAGTGTTGTTTTACAGGCTCAGCTTTCGGGTGTTTGTGGTCTCTTTATTGATGTTGTTAGTTGGTGTAAAGCAGTTACATCTAAACCTATGGAGGTCTACAGTCAAGTTATTTTGTAAACATTATACTGTATTTAACTTGCTTTTAGACTTTTCACACAACACTTTTATATGGTAGCAGATTCGTTGCAGAATTCATTTTGAAATGTTCAGTAGTAAGTCAAATATGTAAATTTCCAATGTATTTATGCATTTATGCATTATGCAAAATTCTTGTCATCTATCCAAGTTTTACGAACAAGACATATTAACTTGACTTCTAGTTGATTATTTGGTATCAGAAGTGGCTTATATGAAAGGCAAAGGCCTCTAGATAATGCTCATGTTACTAAAATAAAATAATATCATGTCTTGATTTTTTATTATTTATTAGGACAGTGAGGTCAATAATGTTTATGTCTGGTGACTGGGATGGCCAATCCTGCAGCACCTTGACCTTTGCCTTCAGGAACTTTGATGTGGAGGCAGAAGTATGAGAAGGAGCGCTATACTGCTGAAGAATTTGCCCTCTCCTGTGGTTTGTAATGTAACGGACAGCACAAATGTCTTGATACTTCACACTGTTGATGTTGCCATCAACTCTGCAGATCTCTTGCACGCCCCCATGCTGAATGTAACCCCAAACTATGATTTGTCCTCCACCAAGCTTGACTGATTTCTGTGTGAATTTTGGGTCCAATAGGTCTTCTGCTGTATTTGCTACAATTGGGATGCAGTTCAACAGATGACTTTAAACCTTTAAAGATGTGACAAGACTTTTGTCTTACACTCTCAAAAATAAAGGTACAGGAGCTGTCAGTGGTGCAGTACCTTTTCAAAAGGTATATATTTGTACCTGAAGGGTTCATAATGGTACCTCAAAGGTACTTTTTACGTACATTTCGGTACTAATATGCACCTTTGAGGTACCATTGTGAACTCTTTGGGTACAAATTTGTATCTTGAAAAGGTACGGCTCCTGTACCTTTATTTCTGAGAGTGTAGCAAAGTCTTACATGTCTGTCCTAAATGAATAATAAAAAATCAAGATGTGATACGATTTTATTTTGGTAAAATGAGCATAATCTAGAAGCATTTGCCTTTCATTTAAGCCACTTCTGATACCAAATGATCAACCAGAAATCAAGCTATTATTTGTTGTTCCTAAAACTTGAATAGGTGACAAGACTTTTGTCAGGTAGTGTATGTACAAAGGTGAAAAATGAGGAGATTCCCCCCAATGCGTAAAGCGCTTTGAGTGTCCAGAAATGCGCTATATAAATGTAAGGAATTATTATTATTATTATTAATGAAAATGAAAACTATAAACTATATACTATACTAAATTATATACAGTAATACCTTTTCCAACCACAGTTTTAAAATGTAAAATACGTACTAATGTTACTGCATTATAAGTAGCAAAATTAAACTCAAAATGTATTATACACATTTAATTGACGCATGCAACATGTGTAAGCATGTTAAATTATAACATTTAATTTCCATTTTCATTTTGCACCAAACTTTGCATATATATGGCAATGCATTGCCATTTTACATATTGCATTACCGTTTTGTGTATTACATTTCAAATTAAATTTTCCTACTGATATGCTTTCAACCTTAAACAAATTAATTTTAAGTCGACTAGCACCACTTTTTACCTGGGGTTATGAAACCCTTCTGTGGTAAACCTGCAATGTGATCCAGAGTAGGTAGTAAGAACATAGTAATAAAATAGTAAGAGACAGTTAGTTTTTACCTTTCAGGACAATAAATAAATATATAAATAAATAAATAAATGAATGAATAAATAAATACAATTGATAGCAGTCAACAATGTATAAATGCAATCAATGTAACAACCTTCATATATGACTTTATGCTCAAATGCACATAAGGAAGCTAAACTGACAAGGATTTTACAGAGTGAAACAACATCTTAAAAACACCAGAAAGGATTTTTTCCCCCAATACGACCATAATCAGTGTCTGTGCTTGTGTTTTCTTCGTACTAAGTGCACTTTTAGGCAGTGTCAGGGAGTAAATGGTTACATGTAATTGCGTAAAATATTTTAATCATGAAAAAGGAACATCTGTTGCAGTGACTAAAAAAAGTGTAATTACAGTGTAATTACAATTAATATAAAAATAAAAAAGTGTAATTAGTGTCAGCGACTGCAAAGGGGGTTACTGCTGAATGGTCTGGAAAAAAATGTTAAATTTGAATATTATTAATTTGTTACTTTGCTTGTTTTTGATCTGCCATTTAGGTGTATTCATTTATTCATTTTCTTTTCAGCTTAGTCCCTTTATTAATCTAGGGTCGCCACAGCAGAATGAATCGCCAACTTATCCAGCATATGTTTTACGCAGTGGATGCCCTTCCAGCTGAAACATCCATACATACTCATTCACACACATACACAACGTACAATTTAGCCTACCCAATTCACCTATACCGCATGTCTTTGGACTTGTGGGGGAAACCGGAGCACCCGGAGAAAACCCACGCGGACATGGGGAGAACATGCAAACTCCACACAGAAATGCCAACTGACCCAGCAGAGGCTCGAACCAGCAACCTTCTTTCTGTGAGGCGATCGTGCTACCCACTGCACCACCGTGATGCATGCCATTTAGATTGTTTATTATCATTTTGCTGTTATCATTGTGCTATTATGCTATTGATTGGTTTCGTTTATGTATTTTCTGAATATAACATGCATATCTGAAATATAGATTTTTTTTTATTTATATACTTTTTTTTTTGAAAGATTATCAATTGTTTCAAAACCATTGTTTGATGTTTGTATTTCCTGTATAATATTATAAAACGTTATAAATTACATTATATATACATTATGTAAAATGTAATCAAACATAATCAATTGCTTTAGCCAAGTAATTGAAATAGTTCCATTATTGTAGGGCAAACAATGAAGTTTATTAAAATGATATCCAGATATGCTTACAAAAACATAGCTCTTTAATGCATTAAATATTGTCTTACCTGTTCAACACAGTTTTATTACAAAACAAACTACTAACCAAATATATTTTCTGTTATGATACTAACAGTTCACTTTAGTGTAGAATACAGTGTGTGTGCGAGTGTGTGTGTGTGTGTGTGTGTGTGTGTGTGTGTGTGTGTGTGTGTGTGTGTGTTTGTGTGTGTGTGTGTGTGTGTGTGTGTGTGTGTGTGTGTGTGTGTGTGTGTGTGTGTGTGTGTGTGTGTGTGTGTGTGTGTCTGTGTTTAATCCAAAATCCTTCTTCTGTGCTCCTTATCAGTCTTTTTTTCTGAAAGCAAACTTTCTGCAACAAAGCACACTTGGCTAAATAAAAAAAGAAAGTGCAGCTGCATTACAATTCCTTAGTAATGTTATAGCAAAGATGGAGATAAGATCAGATAGATTCTCTCTTCTTGAATGACTGGTCTCTGGAGCATGCCTCAGCTCTATCATGGATTTAATCTGTTCTAATAACAGCAGAAAGCACATCTCCTGGCATCTTTCATTTCAGGAAATTCTTAATGGAACATTAGGAACATTTCATTTCATGACGCTCTACACAGAAAGGCTCAAAAGAGAAACACAAACTCACTTTCAGTTGTTCAAACCTGAAAATCAAGATAGTATCTGTGAGACTTTAAACATTGCAATATCAAATTACTTTATCAAATTCAATTACAGTCTTCACATTGTGGTTTCTTTTTTTGTGCTTATTAACAGAAATGTATAGTAACTGTTTTATATTTAAGTGACAATTGTACTAATATATATATATATATATATATATATATATATATATATATATATATATATATATATATATATATATATATATATATATATGAGCAATATCACACTCGCGATATGGCTGTATATCAGCATTGGTGGGAGACGGCGTTGGTCCTTAGTCTCCCACCAGTGCTGATATACAGCCATATAGCACTGCTACGAGTGTGATATTGCGCTTATACAACAGTTCGGCGGCACAATTGTGTATATGAAAAAGGAGAGTCTAAAAACTCTTTTGTATTAGGAACTACTTTCTTCCGCCATTCCTTCACATCTGCAGCTGACGTCAAAACAGCAGAAGCTGTTACTAATTCACCAACATCACTTTAGAGCAAGTATTTGAATGATTCTCAAGCATAATGTATAAAGTGATGACAAAACAGGTGATTTTGCTGACATTTTAAGATAAGGCTGAACTTGACATGAAATGCCCTCCGTCTCAGAGACATCTTCTTACAGTGTTACAGTCTACAGTATTTCTCTGTTGCAATTGGGATATCACAATAATTAACCCCGAAAAAAGCAGCGCAATCACTACCAGACTGCTGTTGTGTTTGCGATAAGGAGGAGGTGTTCAGGGGTGAGGTTTCTGAATAACACTGTTGAGAACCGGGATAGGAAAGTAACTGTATTAAAATAGGCACTGTCCTTATAAATAAACTGCATAGTTGCAATCTATACAAAAGAGAGAGATCGACTTTGAATATCACTTACTAGTTTAATAATGATTTGATCAGCTGTAGTTAGAAAACACGCTGTTTTAATCTTCTAAGCAAGGGCTTATTATGCAGTCCTGGCGCTATCTTGTGGATAGACAATGTCAACCGTCTTTGACTAATGGACGCTGACGCGATGTCTCTCAGAAATTATAAATATTTTGAAATAGGCACTATTCTTATAAATAAACTGCATAGTTGCAATCTAAACAATACTAATTAATATTACAATACTAAATAATAAAAATAATGTTATACTACAGTTCTGTCTAGTTCTTGAATCTGGCTGATAGCCGTGCGATATTCTGCAAATAACTGCACTCGTCTAGCCTCTTAACCCTTCACCCTTGCGTATTACTCCACCAACAAACAGAGGACACTCTACAGTTTGACAAATATTGCTGCTGTTGGACAAAATAATATACTTTTGAGGCTTGTTTAGTCGAGAATGTAGTTGTTTAGATTGCAACTATGCAGTTTATTTATAAGAATAGTGCCTATTTTAAAATATTTATAATTTCGGAGCATCAGATTCAGTGCATCCGCCGCCATCAGTCTGTCTGAGCAGACCAAACAAAGTGACAGTTAACGCATAATAAGTCCTTAGGGGAAAAAAAACAGCACTTTCTCAGCATAAATTTGAAACTACCGCTGATCAAATCACTATAAATCAGGTAAGTGACATTCTAAGTCAATCTTTCTCTTTTGTATTTTGTAGTGCTGTATTTATACCACAGAAACTGATAGTGTTTGCTTTGCTTTGGCTTTTTTTGGGTTAATTATTGTGATATCCTGATTGCTACAGAGAAATACTGGGAAATCTCTGTAGACGGATGGCATTTCATGCTCTTCAGCCTTATAATCTTTAAATGTGAGCAAAATCACCTGTTTCGTCATTACATCAGCTGCAGATGTGAAGGAATGGCAGAAGAAAGTAGTTCCGCATACAAAAGGCTTTTTGAAACTCCCCATGTTTGATCTTCTTTTTTATATACACGATTATTCCGTCAAACTGTTGTATAAACGCAACATCACACTTGCGATGAGGCTGTATATCGTCACTGGTGGGGGCATTAATGCACATGCGTGTGTGTGTGTGTGTGTGTGTGTGTGTGTGTGTGTGTGTGTGTGTGTGTGTGTGTGTGTGTGTGTGTGTGTGTGTGTATATATGTATATATGTATGTATATATGAGCAATATCACACGAGTAGCAGTCTTATATGGCTGTATATTAGCACTAGTGGTAATAGTGCATTGAAAAAGCCAAAGCAAATCAAACACTACCAGATTACTATGGAATAAATACCACACTACAACATACACAAGAGAGAGATCGACTTAGAGTGTCACTTACTAGTTTTATAATAGTTTTATCAGCTGTAATTAAAATTTTTTTGCTGAGTTTTTTCTCCCCTAAGGACGTATTGTGCAGTCTCTGTCGCCATCTTGTGGTGGAACATCAACCGCCTTTGCTCTGCTAAATGGCAAGCTAATGTCTACCAACGTGCTGAATCTCCGAAATTAAAAAAAAAAGTTAAAATAGTCACTATCCTTATCCTTCTAGGGCTTGAGTGTCCACATACATGGACAGCATATTTTTGCTCTTAAGTGGCTATTTAAAATACTATGTTTTATATTTTGTTACAGACATAGTGTCATCCTGCAACTGTTTTGCAGCATATGTCCCAAACCCAACATTTTTAACTGTCCAAAATGGGAAAAAAAAATTGTTTTTACTCTCTGATGATCAAAGCAAGTTCGGACCACAAGTCCACATATATGGACATCATAGACACCAAAAAATACCTTGGGCCTTAAGAGATTATAAATAAACTGCACAGTTGTAATCAAAACAACTACATTCTCACCTAAAAAAGCCTCAAAAGTACAGTATGTTGTCCAACAGCTATGTATACAACATTAATTCAAAAGGTCTTTTTTCAGCCTCTCTAGTATAGTAATTTGTCTAATGTGCGCACAAAAAAAAAAAAAAAACAGGACAAAGTAATTTCATCAGGCTCTCATTTTCTTTTCAGATGAACCATTACACCTTCAAGCTGCATATTTAATCCTGCGAGACGTCTGGTTCTCAGTTACAGTATTGAGCTAGCAGAATTCAGCTTCTTTTGATTGGGACCTGCTCTTAGGAGTTAAAAAAAGTCAAAGAAAGCAGATCTCCTACTGGGATTTCCTCTCCCACAAAAATGGCTATTGTCTCTCTAGCCTCTGGCAAAAGCCAAAGCTGAAGCACAAAGGCTGCGTTCTCCCCGGTCCAAAGCTACACTTATAAGACAGCAAACCCTGCATAGAACAAAAAAAACTTTAAAGTGTATTTTTGTTTAAATGTCACAGTGACAAGAAAGAAAGATAAAAATTCAGAATAAAAAAAAAAAAAAAAATCACAAGTTCATGTGTCTATGCAGTCTGACAAATATGAAGGATTTGATTTGGTTTCAGTTAACTCATGTCACCATTTATAGTACTGAAGGTTTCACAGTGAATGGTGTGATTTGCAGTATTACATTCTCCTTTCAAATCTCCATTTACATTCAGTTAGTTCCAGTACTGGCGTTTAGTATTTATTGTACTGCACAATGTACGCTCACCTGCAACTTTATTAGATACACCTTACTATAACCGGGTTGGACCCCTTTTGACTTCAGAACTGCCTTAATCCTTCATGACATAGATTCAACAAGGTACTGGAAATATTCCTCAGAGATTTTGGTCCATATTGACATGATGGCAACAAGCAGTTGCTGCAGATTTGTCGGCTGCACATCCATGATGCAAATCTCCCATTCCACCACATCCTAAAGGTGCTCTATTGGATTGAGTTCTGGTGACTGTGGAGGCCATTTAAGTACAGTGAACTCATTGTCATGTTCAAGAAACCCGTCTGAGATGATTCACACTTTTTGACATGGTGCGTTATCCTGCTGGAAGTAGTCATTAGAAGATATCAGCCATCAGGTCATAAAAGGATGGACATGGTCAGCATAATACTCAGGTAGGCTGTGGCGTTGACACGATGCTCAATTAGTACTAATGGGCCCAAAGTGTGCCAAGAAAATATCCCCCACATCATTACGCAACCACCACCAGTCTGAACCATTAATACAAGGTAGGATGGATCCATGCTTTCATGTTGTTGATGCCAAGTTCTGTCCCTACCATCCGAATGTCGCAGCAGAAATCGAGACTCATCAGAGCAGGCAAAACATTTCAATGTTCTATTGTCCAATTTTGGTGAGCCTGGTGTGAATTGTAGCCTCAGTTTCCTCTTCTTAGCTGACAGGAGTGGCACTCGGTGTGGTGTGGTGTTCTGCTGCTGTAGCCCATCTGCCTCAAGGTTTGATGTGTTGTGTGTTCAGAGATGCTCTTCTACATACCTCGGTTGTAACAAGTGGTTAAGTTATTGTTGCCTTTCTATCAGCTCAAACCAATCTGGCCATTCTCTTATGACCTCTGTCATCAAAAAGGCTGGTCCCACTTTATATTGTGTTGCTTATACCTGTGAACTTACATGGTAATTAGATGTGTAAGTAGTATGTAACTACAGTGTATGTACACACTGGTACAGAGTATTTACTTTTTACTGTATACTGGTGTAACTACACTCATGTAACAACCAACTGAATAGTATGTGTAAGTACAAATGTGTAACAGGACATTGGTAACAACACTAGGAAAGTACACATCTGTAACAAGAATTATGTAAGTGCATTGTGTAACAACAATATGTACTTGCAGATGTTTTCCCACTTCCACACCTGTTTGCAGATCATGTACTTGTGAACACTGTATGGCTGCATTAGAAGGTTTCACCTTGTGATACAAGTGTACTTGCATGGTAAATCCACAGGATCCACTCAATATAAAGTGTAAAATGGTCACAAATTACTGTTCATACATTCATTCATTTTCTTTTCGGCTTAGATGGGTTGCAGCTGGAAGGGCATTCACTGTGTAAAACATATGCTGGATAAGTTGGCGGTTCATTCCGCTGTGGCGACCCCAGATTAATAAAGGGACTAGGCCGAAACGAAAATGAATTTTATTTTAAACTTTATATTGTGGACTGTTCCTGTGGAGTTACCATGTAACTACACTGTTATTAAAGTGTTGCATAGAAGATATTTCTACAAGTTACACAGTAATTTGTGACCATTTTACACTTTATATTAAGTGGACAGTTCCTGTGGAGTTACCATGTAAGTACACTGGTATCACAAGGTGAAACCTTCTAATGCAGCATTAGTTCTGCCATATAGTGTTCACAAGTGCATGATCTGCAAACAGGTGTGGAAGTGGGAAAACATCTGCAAGTACATAGTTGTTACACAATGCACTTACATAATTCTTGTTACAGATGTGTACTTTCCTAGTGTTGTTACCAATGTCCTGTTACACATTTGTACTTACACATACTATTCAGTGGGTTGTTACATGAGTGTAGTTACACCAGTAATACAAAAGTAAATACTATGTAAACGTGTGTACATACACTGTAGTTACATACTACTTACACATCTAATTACCATGTAAGTTCATAGGTATAAGCGACACTTAAAATAAAGTGGGACCAAAAGGCTTTTGTGCCCACACAACTGCCACTCACTGGATATTTTCTCTTTTACGGACCATTGTCTGTAAACGCTAGAGATGCGTAGATCAACAGTTTCTGAAATACTTAGACCAGCCCGTCTGGCACCAACAACCATGCCACGTTCAATGTCACTTTAATCACCTTTCTTCCCCATTTTGATGCTCAGTTTGAACTGCAGCAGTTCGTCTAGCAGATCGAGTTGCTGCCATGTGATTGGCTGGAAAGAAATTTGCGTTAACAAGCAGTTGGACAGGTGTACATAATAAAGTGGCTGGTGAGTATATATTTGTGCTTGTTTCTGGCTAAAAAGATTTACACAGCATAGACTTGCATAAAAACCTTTTTTATTACCAGTAATGGAAAGTAAATTTGAAAGTAAAATGGATTTGAAAGTAAAATGGATTTATTCACTCTGACACATTTTTGTCATTATTAGATCATGTTCTTAATAATAATGATGACCTACTTATCTTATGAAATGCTTTGTTATTTCAAACCAAATTTGTTTAAAGTATGGATAAACTAAAGCATTTATAGGCAGCACATGGGCTGAAACAACCCACCATTTAAATATAGATATAGACAGGACAGCTCTGGTCTAGCCTTGGTGCTTCACAAGTTTTTTTTTTGTTTTTTTTTTTCCAGCGAAGCAGTTGACCTTCATTGCTCTGTGTCATAATGATTACCAACTGCTGCTGTGTTGCTCATTTTTCCCCATCAACATGGGGACATAGGCCTGGGAGTTTAATTGCAGCCAAAGCAGCAAACAACTCCATGTTGACAATCAGGTCTTATTAGATTCCCGCTTGCATTTCCCATCCCTGTCATTCAGGGGAGGCCAAGGTTGGATTAGGCCATTAATATTCACAGCATCCTAACACATTATTGGAGCTCTAAAAGGAGGGAAGATTGCTTTATCTGCCACAACTTCATGGTCAGACTAAGAGGCAGCATGAAAAAAAAAAATATGAAGGAAAAAATATGAACCCCAAAGACATACAAAACCATGTAACAGAGATGAACAGAGCAAATGTGTGGGGCATTGAGCATTATTTAATGTAGGTATTTGTTGCATGTTCTAAATAATAAACTAAACATGTATTTCCATTCACATTTAGCTTAAATTATTAGTACATTTAATTGAAGTTATGTATAAGTAAAATAATACCTTGTTACGTTTATAGAAGTTTGCCACATTTTATATTGGTTGAAAATGTATGTTTTTTTTTTGTTACATGTAAGTACCCTTTCTGTCATAACATTTTAAACTGTAATATTTCTAGAACACGAACAATTAAAATGTATATTTACAGATTTTGTCTTTTGTATTAGCAATTTATTACATTTTTTATTAAATAATATCTAAATACCTTTTTATTTTAAAGAGATTGTTTGAAGTTGTGAAGGTTTTTTTTTCTGTAAAAGTAAGGATTCAGTATATTCTTAGTTACACATGAGAAAACTGTACTTTAAAAGTAAATTACTGTAAATGCACAAAGCAGCTTTTATAAAATAATGGATTGAAGGGCACCTATTTGGCCCTTTTTTTAACATTTAAGATGAGTCTTTAGTGTCTCCAGAATATGTCTGTAAAGTTTCAGCTCAAAATACCCATCAGATTATTTATTATACCTTTCAGAATATTGCAATTTTCTGCTCTGAACACATTGTAGCTGTTGCTGTTGCCTGTGACTTTAATGCAAACTAGTTCTCCCCATCCACCGTTCCCACGTGCCTGTCACGCCCCATTCACACGGGGTGTCAGCTTCAACGCTTCCCATTCACTTTAAATGGGTGACGTCAGGCATTGCCGAACTGCATTGTGGATCCGTCTGCAGCACTTCAGTGGCGTTGTTTGCTGCAGAAGTTGGGACTTGCTCAACTTTTCAAGCGCCGACAGAAGCGTCAGTCAATCAGATCGCTGTATGCAAATACACCAGCTCAGACAGTGGCCTATTGCTGACTAATTTCATTGGCTGACGCTACTATGACGATCGCGTCAGCCCCAACTTCAGACACGCCCTCTGTCAAGCGTTGACGCTGAAGCCCCGTGTGAATGGGGCATCAGAGTGTGCCTCAAATCTCCTGCTGCGTCAGATAAACAACACAGTGATGAACATGAAGGAAGCAGATCTCAGATTTCCCCAATGATTATTTGATGTATTTGTTGTGGAGTTAATTACAGCCTTTCTGCAATGATGAGTCACACACAACGCCATCACAAAGTTCACACACATACACACACTTCTTTTATAATTGTAATGACGTTATGTGGCTGTGGTGATGAATTACATAGCAATTTTACTGTCTTTAACTTAATGACAAACATGCTCTGTTTTAAAAACATATTAAACGTTGTCACCTTAGAATTATAAGGTTCTATCTGACATTTTTGTCAAAATTGAGTTATTGACATTCTTATTAAATGACAACTTACTTACATTATGGGATGTTTTTTTATAAGTTGTTTGCATTTTAAGACTTTTTTTTTAAAAAAAAAAAACAAATGTTACACACATACTCTTTGCTCTATGGAATGCAAAAGCTTTGAAGCTCAATTTCTCAAAATCATTCAGTACGCAGATAGAACCTTATAATTCCAGGGTGACGACTTGTAAAAGACACCCCTGATCTCATTTGATGGTAATTGATGATCACAGAAAGCTGAACAGATCTTTTCATTTCAGTTGCATTATGCACGCCCTGTCTTGATATGATTATGTGCGTTACTGCGGAGACATGTTAATACACGGGTGTCAATCAATTCAGTGGGCAGGAAAAACCGCACTCAAACGTCAAGTTGCAATGGGCCTCAAAATGGGAGGGATTTGGATATATTTAACGTCAGGAAAAAAATAAAAAATAAATATATATATATATATATATATATATATACATATATATATATATATATATATATATATATATATATATATATATATATATATATATATATATATATATATATATATATATATATATATATATATATATATATTCTTTATATATTCTTTATATCACTCCAATATGACTGTGGACACACTATACCAACACACAATTCTGTCCAAACAGCTTACAAATGATGATTTTCATCATAGGTGCCCTTTAAAACCAATATATGATGATTAACTGAAAACTTATACGTTTTTCTGTGTAATTTTACATATTTTTTTTCCACAGCTTAAATACAAATTATTAGCAGTAATAAACTGTAAATAAATGAATTGTCACCGTAAAATCTATTTGCATTTTTACAGATTTGTTTTAATTATGTGAAATGGTTATTTTCTGTAATTTAATTTAATTTATCTGCTGACAGACTTTCGACCCATGTTTTAATTACTGTAGATGCACACATTTGTAAGAAAAAAATCTATATTTTTTTTTAAAAAGTCTGACCAGTAATTTTGAAGTACATGCAAAAGCTTAAAGATTGGAGACTTTTAAGGGTAGTAGATCCAAAGACAGACAGACGAATACAGTCACATTAAAAAGATAGTTCACCCAATAAAGAAAATGTACTCGCTATTTACTCTCCCATTTATGGTTCTTCTTTAGAGTTAAATTTGTCTGTTAAACACTAATAAAAAAAAATATTTAGAAGATAGCTGGAAACTTGGATTTCTTCAATATATCTTCTTTAGTGTTCAACAGAAGAAGGACACTCAAAGGCATGTGTTCAACAAAGAAAGTCAAACACGTTTGCAAAAGGAAAGAGAGTAAATGATTTTTACTTGTGGGTGAACTATCCCTTTAATACTCAAATTCTGAGTTGAAGGTAGGCTTTATTTTATAGCGCAGTGATAAAAAAGATAATTGAAATGCGTCTCTGGGATCAGAAATGAATAAATTAAGAAAAATAATAATAATTGAACCTTTATAGTACATATATAATCCATTACACCTTCATCTAAAAACTTCCAAGGAACACAAAAAAGCCTAAAAGACGTAACACAGTTTCAATTTGCAGATGGTCTCCTGTAATTGATCAGATCAAGAATAAGACCAGAAGCACATCTGCCTTGCTCAAATAAAAGATTCCCTTGCCTCTTGTTAAAAGAGATAATAAAGTTATCAACACCTGTCTAGCTGTTATAGAGTCATTTTAATGATGCCCTAAAAGAGGTCTTACAGTCATTTAAAACAAAATATGTGATTTGCATACATTATATCTGAATAACTTAAAAGGATTTGAGCAAAATAAGTCAAAGTATTTTACTGGGAAGTGTTCTCGAAGGAAGCGAGAGAAGAGAAAAGCATTGTGGAATGGCGCAGACAGTTGATTTACCCCAGACATCATGACAGACTCTTCTCTAAGCAGCTCCTCCAAAGTCCTTTCAAGCAACCTCAGCCTTTGTATATTCGGAGCCTGTTTATATAAGTGTTCCTCATTTGCATTCCGACTGTGTGCTGTCTCCCAAATGTCCAGCCCATTGAGACCAGTTGTATTGTTCTGATTCTGTCTTGTGAAAACAAATACAAAGTGTTCTGGAGCTATAGCCAAAAAAAAGAAAGCAAGAGAGGAAAGAAAATCTGTCATGTGTGCTCGTCACTTAACAGTAATCCATTTAAGAACCACTAGTTCTCAGAAACAAACACTAAATCTGATTTAAAACAGTAAAAATGATAAATTGGACATCTTATTTTGATTATTTACACAGAAATTCTGCTCAAAAATGAAAAAAATTGTCAAAAGAAAATAATGAAATGTGTAGACATGCACATGAGAGCTCACAGATGTAAGATTCCCTCTTCTATAAATATCCTAGTGAAATATTTGCCACATTGCTGCCCCTGCTGGCCAAATTCCAGTGCTGCACAGAACTTCAGCTGCTTTGCTCTTTTTGGTTAGACACTGTTAAATGTTTCAAAACTTCTCTTGGAAGTATATGAATATATAAAATGAGACTACAAAAGGAATCTAACATGGTGGGGTGTTGCATCATCTCATGTATGTACTGCAGTGTTAAAACACTGACAAGAATGTGATGAAATGACTTACCCGGCTCTCACATAACTGCCTGTCTGCTCTATAATGGCTTACTGTATACTGTATGTACAGGCAACTATAGAGTCATTCATTCATTCATTCATTCATTCATTCATACATTTATTTATTTATTTATTTATTTATTTATTTATTTATTTATTTATTTATTTATTTATTTGTTTGTTTGTTTGTTTATTTTACTACAGTGTACTTATTATTATTATTATTATTATTATTATTATTACTATTATTCATATTATTATTTTTTTATTCATATTATTATTATTATTATTATTAGTAGTAGTAGTAGTAGTAGTAGTAGTAGTATTTATTATTATTATTATTATTATTATTATTATTATTATTATTATTATTATTATTATTTCCCCCCCCCTAGACTTACAAATTTTAGTAATTTAATTTTTAATTATCAGAAAGTATTACATTTACAATTTTTACTCCCAAAAAATTCCTAATAATAACATCAACAACAACAATTTTTATTTTATTAATAATAATATCATCTCATTTTCATCTGCTTATTCAGGGCTGGGTCGCGGGGACAGCAGTCTTAGGAGAGAACTCCAGACTTTCCTCTCCTGGGAAGTCCTGGGTCTTCCCAGAGGCCTCCTACTGGTGGGACATGCCTGGACCACCTCCCTAGGTAGGCGTCCAGGAGGCATCCGAAACAGATGCCTGAGCCACCTCAGCTGACTTCTCTCGATGTGGAGGAGCAGCGGCTCTACTCCGAGCTCCTCCCGGGTGACAGAGCTCCTCACCCTATCTATAAGGGTGCGCCCTGCCACCCTGTGAAGGAAACTCATTTCGGCCGCTTGTATCTGAGATTTTGTCCGTTCAGTCATGACACAAAGCTCTTCACCATAGGTGAGAGTAGAAACTTAGATTGACCGGTAAATCGAGAGCTGTGCCTTTCGGCTCAGCTCCTTCTTTACCACAGTGGCCCGGTACATTGACCGCATTACTGCTGCCGCTGCACCAATCTGCCTGTCAATCTCACATTCCATCCCTCCCTCACTCGCGAACAAAACCCCAAGATACTTGAACTCCTCCACCTGGGGTAAGGACTTTCCTCCAACCTGGAGATGGCAAACCACCTTTTTCCGGTGGAGCACCATGGCCTTGGACTTGAAGGAGCTGATTCTTATGCCAGCCGCGTCACACTCATCAGCAAACCACCCCAGTGCATGCTGAAGGTCCATGTTTAATGAATCCAACAGAACAACATCGTCTGCGAATAACAGAGATGAAATCCTGTGGTTCCCAAACTGGACCTCTTTCAGATCAAGGCTGCACTTTGAAATTCTGTCCATAAAAAAATATTAACAAAATTGGTGACAAAGGGCAGCCTTGGCGGAGTCAAACTTGCACTGGAAACAAGCTTGACTTATTGCTGGCAATGTGAATCAAACTCCTACTCTGTTCATACAGGGACGAGACAGCCCTAAATAGAGCGCCTCTGACCCCTTACTCCCAGAGCACCCTCCACAGAATACCACATCGAATGTCCTTCCAGCCACAACCCAGAACTGGAAAACACTCATACACTCTCACAATCACACAATACACACTCTATGGCCGATTTAGTTTATCCAATTCACCTATAGCGCATGTCTTTGAGCTGTAGGGAAAACTGGAGCACCAGAAGGAAATCCATGTAAACACGGGGAGAACATGCAAACTCTACACAGAAATCCAACAGGCCCAGCTGGGACTCAAACCAGCAACCTTCTTGCTGTGAGGCGACCGTGCTAACCACTGAGCCACCATGCTGCCAACATTATTATTATCATTATTATAAAACAAGAATCACATGTGTGTAGTAAAAGATATCTTCCTATTCCATATATCTGTAGTAAAAGACCGCATCATTCCTTCACTTGACATACAGGACTTATATTTAGATCTTCTTTCTGCTGCGTATTATTCTCAGACACAAATGGATATCAATATCTATTTCAACGTGAGGATTTCATTCATCTACATGTTTGCCAAATTCAACAAAATACCCCATTATACAGTACATTCCAATTGCAAGACCGGATTCTGCTATTATGTCTGCATTTTCCGCATTGCAGATATCCTAAGCCCTGTGTATATTAATATAATATGACTTATTTTGTATTGCGACCTGCAATTTCACACCCGCGGTACACTGTAAATGCTTTGCAGTTAACACCGCTATAACTCTCCAGTATTGCAGTTCGCTGAACAGTACAGTATGCAGTCATGGGTGTGAATTGAGAGACAAGCTGCTCCCCCTCCACTGTCTGCGTTCAAACTGAGCTGAGCTTTTCAAGGTGGTCCTGCTTAATCTGCTGCTGGCTTTCAACCCAGGTTAGACACTGTACCCGCTCTCCATCACTGTCACACTGGATATGCATGAGGTGGGCAGTGCACATACACGCATCATCAGACCACACTCAACCACATGCCACTTATTTTGCAAGCTTCTTTTTTTTATTACAGAGAGACGCAAGATATGCAATACTCTCAACCGCTCTCCTGCCAAACACATGCAAATGATTTACAAAAAAAAAAAGATCTACGATTGGAAGGTGACAATAATCATCTTCTCCTGCCATGCACTGCATTACACGGAGAGCTTCATTTTAAAGAATTTTAAAAATAGCCCACAAGCATAGCGTATATCTAGGGCGATGACAACATCCAGGCTCAATTCAGGTGGCGAATGTTACTGTATGCACATTTTAGAAGTAATGAATTCCCTAATGTTGTTTTATGGTGTTTGGATTTTTTTTTTTTATGTTGCCTTTTAGCTCAACATTTAGAGTGACTCTTGAATGAAGATGGTGTTTTAATGTTGTTTCAATGGGAAATGCATTTCAATATTATGACTAAGACTAAGACCTGCACTTGTGAGATAAATGTATGAGAATAACAAAATAATCTCTTTTGATCACCAAAGATGGATTTATTGAAAGTGAATAGCAATTTAGTGTACAATTATATTATATACAGTTGAAGTCAGAATTATTAGCCCCCCCTTTGAATATTTTCTTTTTTTTTAAATATTTCCCAAATTATGTTTAACAGAGCAAGGAAATTTTCACAGTATGTGTGATAGTATTTTTTCTTCTGGAGAAAGTCTTATTTGTTTTATTTCGGCAAGAATAAAAGCAGTTTTAAATTTTTTAAACAACATTTTAAGGTCAAAATTATTAGCCCCTTAAAGCTATTTTCTTTTCGATAGTTTACAGAACAAACCATTGTTATACAATAACTTGCCTAATTACCATAATCTGCCTAGTTAACCTAATTAACCTAATTAAGCCTTTAAATGTCACTTTAAGCTGTATAGAAGTGTCTTGAAAAATATCTAGTAAAATTTTATTTACTGTCATCATGGCAAAGATAAGATTATTAGAAATGTTATTAGAAATGAGTTATTAAAACTATTATGTTTAGAAATGTGTTGAAAAAATCTTCTCTCCATTAAACAGAAATTGGGGAAAAAAGTAAACAGGGGGCTATAAATTCAGGGGGGCTAATAATTCTGACTTCAACTGTATATTTTCCCTGCAATCTTAAATCAGATTGTTTTAAACATTATAATAATAACTCCACTCTTATCAATGTTGGTAAAATGAGCTTTATTTCAGGTTTCTTTTTTAGTTTCTTAAAATCTAATTATCCTTTGACACATACGCCAGTGTGCAAACTGTCTCAAACAATCTGATATTTCAGTCTGATTTTATGAGGAAATTTAACTATTTTACATTTTGTCATTTTAGTGGCTAATTCATACAAACTCATACGAAAATTTTACGATTTTTAAAAGGGGGTGAGACACCAAACCCAACTATTGCCATTGAGGATGAAAATATACAAATGATAATTACAAATTCATACAATGCCCACTAAATCAAAAAAAGTTACAAATTAGCGCAAGATAGCATTGACTATTCAAACCTCTGAAACAGCATAATACTTTTTATTATTATTATAATTATTATTATTTTCTGCATCACTTCAAAATATGGTTTTAAATCAGTTGCACACCCAATATCTGTAATTCTGACCTGCATTAAAGCATATATCCAATTCCCTTGTTGAAAGTGCAAGTCACCACAAAGCAAAGGTGACATACTTGCAAACAAAGATTGCATTGTAATGTTATATTTTAAATTATAATGAATAAATAAATAAATTAATTAATTAATTAATTAATTAATTAATTAATTAATTAATTTATTTATTTATTTATTTATTTATTTATTTATTTATTTGTTTGTTTGTATGTATGTGTGTATGTATTTATGTATGTATGTATGTATGTATGTATGTAAGTATGTATGTATGTATGTACCAACTTAGGCTCATTCTGATTACGTAACCCTATATACATTTCTGGAAATAGCAGAATATGTCCATGTTCCTACTTCCTACATCCAAGAAGTAAGTTTTTTTTTTTTTTGCAATTTTTGTTTTTGGGAATCCACAAAAGGATACTATGTGCGCTTTTTTAGATCTCATATTTCTCTCGCGAGTGCCATTCACGTTTGCTGTTTTTGCATAAATCCACCAGAAGCCGCTGTTGACTGACTGACTGACTGAATGACGGACTGACAGACCAACCGACTGATAAACCCCACCCTCCCCCTTCCCTAAACCCAATCAATAGTGTTTTAAAAAGCACAGATTGACCCACCCGCCCACCCCCTTCCCTCAACCCAATCACAGTGTTTTAGAAAGCAATACAGAAAAAGAAAAGCCCTCGTCTGATTTTTACCACGTTTTCCGATTTTACCACATTCTTACCCTGTTAGTTACTTGTTTATTTTATTTTTTTGGCTTTCGTTTTTGTCTTACCTGCTTTCTGGAACCATTCTTCGCCGAACTCGAACCCTGTTGGCTTGATCAACTTCGCTCTGCATCTAAAGTCCACCAACGTACATGCCGAGCTACCAGACAAACTGGTAACAGCAGAAAAGCTGTCCATACAGAGGTAAGCGATCAGCTGGTAAGCGTCATACTGCCCCGTAGCGTTCGTTTTAAGATGAAATGAAGCCATATGTACTTCTGGCTACATAATTCGCAATCTCCAGAAATGTATATAGGGCTACAATTTCAGAATGAGCCTATGTTGGTATGTACTTACTGTATTTATTATTTTTGTCATATCACAGATCATGACAAAAATGTTTTACTCAAACTGTAAATCATAAATTGAGAGAAATCCTTCCTGCCTCTTAACACTAAATGGATTTACTGCCCAACATGAATTATAGAAATTATTTTCATAGCATCTATTTCATGGTTAACCATAACAAGTGACCACCAACAGAAAAGTTCTGGGGCAGTAACAAGACATGAAATAGACATGTTTAAAGTAAATGTAAACATAAAGGGCAAAAAATGCATACAGTGAAAAGATAAGATCAGTGCATTTAAGATTTTCTGTATAAAAGCCTAAGTCCCTTAACAGTCACTTTAAATCAATTTAGCATGTCCTTGGTAAATGAATGTTTTAATTAATATACTAAAAAAAATATTATTAGGCAAACAGACAAAAAAGTTCAATTACAAGATATTCAAAGCTAAGAAAGCTGACAAATAACGAAAGCGTTGGCGACCTCTGAACTAAAAACTTAAGTCTTTTTTTATCTCTCTAGCTTTTGATTTTCTCATCATATTATTTATTATTCAGTCCTGAAAAATGTTCACCTCTGGAAGAGGTCACACTCTTAATGGTCCAGCTTTAGTAGTATTCCATAATAACAGTCTGCATACAGTACAGTGTGGTTAGTCTAAAAATCACTTAATGGAAATCATCAACAGCAGAATATATTTCATATTTTATCTTTTAAACCTTCAGACAGCCACATCTTTCCTCATTCGAACTCTATCAGGTCGATGTCATGGATACATAACACTCCACTCCACAATAACATATGCGACTATCACCAAAATTCATGCAGTACTAGCTGTAAAAAACAGAATTTCTGTTGCACTCTCATGTAACATACAACAGTGGTCAGGGTCGACTGTTTTTGCACTTGTTTTCAAAATTGTTCTGCTGTTTTCATTATGCTTTATTTCTTTCTGTCGATCAATATATCAGCTTCACAGTGTTTCCAGTGGTCATATTCTTTCTTTTTGCGATGAATCTCTCATGAGGCGGTGAGCTGTATAGGTGGAGAAAGGTGACCTGAGCAGGTTGTAGAGCAGTTGGACTGTTGAACAGGTGCTGTGTGAGCTCTGCCTCCCATTGACCAGCATGCATTTCTGTCTCCATCTCCGCAGACTAAGAAAAGCCTCATAGTGGTGTGCTATTGAGAACATAGGAATGATTCTAGTGAACTGTCTATGAAGACATCATTTAGGAATACACTGCTAAATTTCAGAGTATTACATAAGTTGAACAGCACATGAATAATGCATCCACGGCACTACAGGGGCTCATATTTGAGAATGAGCAAGAGGCTTTACCTCATTTTATTTAATTTATCTGCTCCTAATGAGAGGACATTTGCACTGCTTTCAACAGCAACCTTGACACAGTCATGCAACTAATAGAAATATGCTATAAATTATCAAATTAGCCCCATTCCAAAATAGAGAAGTGCTAATGATTTTTTAGCATCATCAATTTAATCTTTAGTGTTGCATGATCTGAGATCATTTAATACTAATTTTGTGATTGAGAGGTCATTTGTTGTTCTAAAGGACAGACAGACGAATGGACAGACTGAATAAACTAACTAAATATGCTGTCATAACACTCCAATTACCATAATTTATAACAACTGAACCTGACAATGAAAGTCCCTCTGACTGTTCATACTGTCACTTTATATTAACTTTTCTATTGAGGTTTTAGGATGGAGATTTGCAACCCAGGCTCATTCTAAAAATGTACCTCTCTATACATTTCTGGAGGCTATGAAATATGTCCCAGGAGGTACGTATTTTTGCAGTTTTTGTTTTCGCAAATGCACGAGAGGCTGCTGTGTACACTTTATGAGATCTCAAATTTCTTTTGCGAGTGCCATTCACACCTGCTGTTCTTGCGTAAACCCACCAGAGGCCGCCATTGACTGACTGTTTAACTGATTGATTGAATGACTGACTGACCAATCGACTGACCCACCCTCCTCCTTCTCTAAACCCAACCAATTTTATTGATTGACCCTCCCCCCAACTTCCATAAACCCAACCAACAATTTTCAAAAGCAACCTAGAAAAAGAAAAGCCCTCTTCTGATTTTTACCACGTTTCCTGGTAAGCGCGAAAAGGAATGGCGTCATACGGCCCCGTAGCGTTCATTTTAAAAATGAAATGCAGCCATACGTACCTCTGGATACAGAATTTGTGGTCTCCAGAAACGTAGCAGTACGTTTTCAGAATGAGCCTATGTTGGAGATTTGACATCAGGACACAAAATTAAAATATCTAATTCACTACCAACCACAAAACCTGCTAGTGTAGTTAATTACAAATACACCTTTGAAGCAGATCAACATTCTGTAGATTTTTGGAAATTAATGTATAAAATGACTACATCTAAATGCAACACTGATGTGACACAAACAGAAACGTTTCACTGATTATCCGGTTTCACTTCACAAAAGTAGTATTATATTTAATTGGGAAAATAAAGTCCCTTGATTTTTTTTTTGTGGCATTACAATCAGATGAGTGTGATTTTACCAACTAGGATGTGATCCTAGAATAACATTGATGTTGATCCTGCAGTGTAATTGTTTGTCCAAAAATGTAATCCCTACCCCTAAATCCAACACTAACTGTAAATTATTCCCAAAACCAGAGGGGAATAATAGTTTGATAACAATCATGTGGAAGTACATAACCCTAACTGTAAGCAGGGTGTGAATTGTCTGACCCCCCTAATTAATGCTTGATCCTCGCTGAAGAAAAGCAAAACCAGATGTATGGGGGAGGGGGGTGTCTTCCCTATAAATAGTTTGCTCTGATCTGTATCTTAAATAATATTAATAATTAAAATAATAAAATGTAATTATACATTTGACCACCCCATAATAGTTCACGCCATTTTTGATGCATAATCATGCCAATCAGTCATGAAAACTGAACAGTCTGAAACTGCAGATCAAGAGGACTAAGGGACTTTATTTCCTGTGAAATGTGTTTGTATCTACATTTATGTTACAAGTAAAATTAGATGCATAGTATATGTATAGTTTGACCTACAGTAACCTCTAAAATAGCTAATCAGAGGTGACTGTAGGTCAGAATACACTAAATATCCCCCACAACACTGAAAACGTCAATAGTTTTTATTAATATATTAGATGTAATTTAAATAAATACATAAATTTTGAAGCATGCATTACAGAAACCAACACAAACTTACGGAAAAGGTTGACCCCCTGATCAATAATGTATAATTTGCACCCTGACTGTAAGCCTAAACTTAATGTAAACTGTAAAAGTAAATTCTGATTGGCTGGTGGGAATTTGGTTCCAGGATCAACATAGTTGATCCAGAAACACGTCCTACTTAGTGAAATCACACTATTATTATCACAAGCCCTCATTGAAAGTCAGATTATGGTAATAGACATTACATTTCTGACACACATACTATAAGCACTAGATAAGTCGTAACAGACTGGCCCATCTGACCAATCAGAGACGAAAAGTATTTCAGTAAGGTGGGATTTAGAAAGAACAAACCCTTGAATTAATTATATCAAAGCAATTATTGGTCTAGATATATGTAAACCTATTATAGAAGCCAAATTTGGAACTTTTAAAGTAGCCTAATATGAGAACTTTAATATTTAGTAAACAAGCTATGTTTAAGCCAACACAGGTTCATTGTGAATACGTACCAATGTTCACATTTTTGGGGAGCGCAAATTATGTAGGCAGAGGTACGTATGGCTGCATTTCATCTTTAAAAACGAACGCTATGGGGTGGTCTGATGCCGCAGATGGTTTCTGTTCCTTTTTGTGCTACCAGCTGACCAATTACCTCCGTGTGGACTGCTTTTTGCTGTTACCAGTTTGCCCAGTGGCTCGCCGACGCGACGACGGAGTTTGAGTCCAATGGGTAAAACAAAAACAAAAGGCAAAAATAAAATAAACAAGTAAATAACAGGGCGAGGACATGGTAAGGTTGGTCGGTCAGTTGGTCAATCAACAGTGGCCTCTGGTGCATTTACGGCAGAAGTGCAGGCACAAATACAACTCGCGAGATAAATTTGAGAAATCAAAAAGCGTACACAGCAGCCTCTGGTGGATTTACGAAAACAAAAACTGCAAAAAAAATTGTACCTCCTGGGATGAATTTTGTGCTCTCCAGAAATGTATATAGGGGTACATATCCACAGTGAACCTGGATTGGTTTCAGCAATAGTAACAATACTAGTCCTCTATATTAAAACTGGAATTTATACTGATAAATGGCCTAAAATAGCCTGACCAACACAAGCTTTTCTAACATTATAGACTCTTTCTTAGAGTTTACTACAAAAATCTCCAGGGATACTGTTCACCTCCCACTCTTTTTTTCTCCTTCATAAATGTGTCTAGGTAGCCTAAATCTTTTATTTTAATAGTTGTGTGGCACTGTGATTTCAGAAGCCTGAAGCCAGCGTTTTCTCTCCTTGAGTGCAAGCGAGTACAGAAAACTGCACTCATGACAGAGACTGTGGAGCCTCATAGAGGACATGTTGTCAAGACTCATCAGCCTACACGGGTGGAAGGATAGACCAGAGAAACACAATATTGTCCAAATACACTCTGGTTCATAAAGCAGCGAAAGCCAGACCATAAAAAAGTAAAGCTACTGCCACAGACATCCTGTAGAAACTTGCAAATCATCCCATCTAGAGCAAAGGATCATTGTGCGTGGGAATAGCGAAATATCACATTTTACTGCTGTTCTTTGATATAAAAAAGGCAATGGAATTGTTTTCAAAGACAATAAACATTCACCACATTTACCATGTTGTCACGTTGAGGCAAAACAAGTATTATGTTCAAAACAGGCTGACACTAATCGGTTAAATTAATCTGATTTTATAAACTGCGTATGCTCTTTTAACAATTCGATAGCTTAATTGTTTAATTGTCCATTGTCAATCTTACTGACAGTTCATACTAGACTGCACCAAATGTCAACTTTGTCATTTTATATTTAGATCCAAGGCTTTTCTGTAAAGGTTTTAGGATGAACATTTGACATCAGGACACAATTTGAAATTCTGAATATAAAAATGTATGAGTTCACTGACTACCACAAATCAAACATTTCAATCTCTGCATGTCCTGTACATGCGGTTGAACTGACAATACATCTGACTTTGAAAAAATACTTCTGTAGCTAGTTACAGTATACAAGAAGCAGATTAATATTCTGTTGTAGGGCTGGGCAATATGACACAAATGTCATATCACAATATAAGTTATCTCATATTCTGATAATGACGTTTATCACAATATAGTACCATTTCTGTAAATTCAATCAATTCATATACAGTATATATACACACTTTATATCAATATGTACTGTATACACATACATATAAAGGAGTGCTTTGTTTATTAATTAATTTATTTTTTACATTTAGACTTTTATAAATTACACTCAGAAATGTACTCATTGATATGTGATCATATTTCTCACCTTATTTAGAACAGGTGTCTCAAACTCAAATTGGCGGGCGGCCATATCAGTGACTGACAATTCATAGGAGGGCCGTTTTAACATTCTAGCACATGAAAAAAGAGGAAACCTGTTGTAATTGATGCCCTCAGATATTCTTTCCCAGAGTATCAAAGCTCCATTTTTTTTGTTTCGTGTTGTACATATTAAAGGGGTAGTTTAAATTGCTATGAAAATACTACAATTTAAGAATATAGGCATAATAATAATAATAATATTATTATTATTATTATTATTATTATTATTATTATTATTATTATATGTCCCAATCAATTTTTGCATAACCAAAAGTTTAACTGATAGCATAAGACAGCAGAAAAAAGTTTGGGTTCTGTGTTGCCTTTACTGGTAATTGTTCTTTTCAATATCATTATTTTTTGTTAAACTACCACAAAGAGGGGAAAAGTACATATATTCACATTTACTTTAACGTGTTCAATTCAGCCAGCAGTCAAATTTTACTAAAGCACATTTTTATACAATTCTTAATATGCATATTAGGAAAATCTACTAATGAGACCATTTGCATCGAATATTAGCAACATGATCATATTTACACCAGCAGCATAATGTGTAAGCCATGAAGAAGTGTTTGTACGACAAAAGACAGGTGGTATAAAACTAATTATAATCAACTGACCCTTGAATATTTACAAAAATTGAGCTTTAGTAATAACAGAGCACTTACGGACATATATGTCAACGTTTGAATCAGCTCCAGAAATAATCTGCATGTGCGTTACTCTGGACGGTACACTGAGAGAAACCGAAAGTAGCCCGAACATATAGTCAAGTACTTTAAAAGTAGGTGCAGGATCAAAACCACAACTGGCTATATGTGACTGCACAACAATGATCGTGATTGAAAAATATATGTTTTGTTGTATCGAATCTCGTTATATTTATGATGTCAGTTGTGGGCCAGAGGGAGGAGGAAGGGGGGCCGCAAACGGCCTGTGGGCCGGCAGTTTGACACCCCTGATTAAGAACTTCAGGGCAAGTGTTTGTTTAAACATGCACAAATCAAAAATAAATATTAATCAAATTTAACGCTTAAAAAAAAAAAAAAAAAGATTACTGTTTCAAAGTGAAAATAAAATAAATAAAAAGCAACTTTCTTCAATGGCATGTAATATTGAGCTAATAAATTATGAAAAAAGTATAACTACAAACATGTAAAAAAATATAATATGTGACACCACAAAATAACTGATAGAAAATAATATATGCTTTTTTTGCTTAGTCCATATGGTATCTATTGTCATATTGCACAGTCCTATTCTGTTTATTTATTTATTTGTTTTAATTTTTAATTTTTTGTATGATACAAACAAATCTTATGACATAAAAACTAACAAACACAATACTAGTGTACATTTACATGCACAGGAAAAAAATAAAATAAAAAAATAAATAATCTTTATTGTATATGTGTGGAAAAAGCATACTGAAACGATACAGTACTCTGTCTGTAATGCTTATAGGTCAATTTGACCATTGCGGCCATTCAAAGTAGAAGTGTTCTTTTGTGTTTGGTCATTTAGGTTAAACGTTAATGTTAAAATGCATAAACAAAATACAAACAAAAATAAACCACAAACACAACAAAGAAAAGTCAGTGTTCTACATGAGTTTTATTTCATGGGTCTCTCGGATGAGATGTTAAACTGAGGTCCTGACTCTCTGTGGTCATTAAAAATCCCATGCCACTTCTTGTAAAGAGTAGGGGTGTAACCTCGGTGTCCTGGCCAAATTCCCTCTATCAGCTCTTACAATCATGGCCTCCCAATCATCCCAACGAATTGGCTGTATAACTGTCTCTCCACTCCACCAATAGCTGGAGTGTGGGAAGCGCACTGGTGCTGTTGTCCTGTGGTTTGGTTGCCGTCGCATCATCCAAGTGGATGCTGCACACTGGTGGTGGTGAGGTGTGGAGAACCCCCCCCCCCCCCCCCCCCTCATGACTGTAAAGTGCTTTGGGTGTATGGCCATACACAATAAATGTGCTATCTAAATACACATTACTTACTTACTCAAAGTTATTACACTACAAATGCTAAACCAGTGTTGGCAGTTCTAGTGTAAAGCAATTTCATTATGACTTATGAAGAAGAATCTCATTTCAAACTAGTCCCACAAATGTTCGATTCACAAATTTAGCTTCATAAACGGTTTCAGATGAAACTAGGGTGGAAGAAAGAGAAAAGGAGGCTCATACCATTCTGACACAGTCTCAGAATTTCGCAACATCGGGATTTACCACACAAGTGGAGATCTGCGTGCTCAGCCAGAACACAATGAAAACATAATGTGGTGGGTGAATGCTCTCTGAAAAGCCAGAGGAATGTGAGTCTCGGTTAAAATAAATATGTGAATAAATAAATCGACACAGTTCTGTGTGGGGGTTTTGGTCACTTCAGAGCAACCATAATGACAGGGGAAAAGTAGTTCTGCTGGAAAACATCTTAAGCCATGAAACTGAACGACAACAAGTGACCTCTTAGTTCCTTACCTAATTGTTGCCTCCCAGTCCGCAATTTACATTAGCAATCGAATATCAACACTCCTTTTTTTATGAAACAAAGAACGCATGTGAACCGTGAAAAGCGAAAAGCACTCAGGCAGGAAAATTTGTAAGTCTAACCGGAGAAGGAAGATGGTAAATCCATCCAAAGCCATGCAAGTCTTTGTACTGACACAGGAGTACTAAGAGAAGCTACAGAGCGGAATTCCCTCAGAAGATTATTCTGGATAAGCCTGTGTGCTTTGGACTGTGAGTTTGGCAGAATGTAGCTAGAAAGAAATATATTGCAAAAGACTTTTTACCAGATTGTCTTTTTTTTCTTCCCCGTTCTCAGTGATCTGCAGTCTGAAGCTGCCAGCGGGCATAGGTTTTGTATATTCAGCACCTGATTTGCTGGGGTAAGAGGAGTGGATAGGGACAGAGAAATGAACGGGCTTGCTGAATGGATCTGGCAGTCCGTTTCGTTTGTGGGAGTGAGCTGTCAAGACACAAGCGTCCTCAGGGGGGACCCACAAAGAACAGGCACTTTTTCTTCTTTCACTCTCCCTCCATCTCTCTCCTCACCCTCTAGATGAAGGGACAACAGGAAAAAAAATGTTCTAACTGGCTTTTCTGTGTGGCTCCACAGGGTTTAGATAGGTTGAGTGTGGCTACCTGCCATCTTATCAAAAACAATCACTGTTTTCTATTGTATCACACTTCAGTGTGTTATATTAGGTTTAAGAAAAGTGGTTCTGAGAACCATTGAATAACTAACAAACAGTTTATAAATTTTCTCCCAGAGAAGCATAAAACAAATGTACGATATAGTTACAATGTTTGATGTCTGATGTTTAAGATTTGTATTAAAAAAGAGCTTTAATTGTTAGTTTGATGGCGTCGTGGTAGCGCAGAGGTTAGCATGATCGCCTCACAGCAAAAAGGTCAGAGGTTCGAGCCCCGGCTGGGTCAGTTGTCATTTCTGTGTGGAGTTTGCATGTTCTCTCCGTGTTTGCGTGGGTTTCCTCCGGGTGCTCCGGTTTCCCCCACAGTCCAAAGACATGCACTATGGGTGAACTGAATAAACTAAATTGGCCGTAGTGTATGTGTGTGAATGCAAGAGTGGATGGGTGTTTTCCAGTGTTGGGGTTGCAGCTGCAAGGGCATCCGCTGCGTAAAACTTGTGCTGGATATGTTGGCGGTTCATTCCGCTGTTGCAACCCCTGATTAAAAAAGGGACTAAGCCGAAAAGAAAATGAATGAATGAATGAATGAATGTTTGATCTATTTCCAATGAGAGGGGTCTGGATGCAGACCTGGTGCAGTGCAATCTGAGCTGCATCCAATGCTTTTTAATGCACCCACCTAACCCCACCCCTAACCCTACCTGTCACAGTGACGTCACTCACTCCATTGAGTGCATTGTGTCTGACATTGCATTGCTGAGTAATGCAATCTCAGCTTGCATCATAAAGGCTGCATCCAGATACTATTGTTTCCATTATGCTGATTTGATGTTTTAAGAAACATTACTTCATCAACAAATTTGTTCAAATAACAAATTATTTTAAACAGAAATACTTTTTAACAGTTTAAATATCTCTTGATCAAATCAATGTGTCCTTGCAGAAGCAATCTATTCATTCATTAACCAGCCCACCAATTAATCAATCAATCCTGTTGACCCGAAATACTGAAAATTCAGTTATATTTTTAATCCTGGTTGCTCTTGTTCATCTTGAATTATTCAATGAAGAAGAAAAAATATGTGAAAAAACTATAGATTGACAACATGACTAATAACACACATTTTCCATAAGCTGTAACTTCAGTGATTTGCATATTCTGTAGTGACACTATATATATTTGATTGCTTACGTGTCATATGTGCTTGCTATAGTTATAACACTAAATGATGCAACAATTGCATACCATTACCCTTTTCCTAAACCCAATGTTAAATACAGTAAAAGTAACAAGGATAGCATAAACAAACCTTCAATACATAAATCAAGTATTTACCACAACTTCAAATTTTCAGTTTAATTTCAACCAAACCTCCTTGAGTGCTAAAATTGCACCATGTGCTGCACATTATTAAATTAAGTGTAAAAAACAACATTAATGTGTGAACTACAACAAGTCAAGCACAACCCATCTGCCAAAGCATCGTGAATCACAGGATGGCTCCAGCATTTCATCATTATTTATAATTTTCCAGTCTTCTGTTTCAACACGGATGGTATCAGAAGCAATGACTAGAAACTCCAGCACAACATCTGCAGGCAGATGATTGTGGCTCACCTCTCCAGCCTCACGTGAGGCCTATTCGTCACCTCAATGTTCCCCTGCTGCTCCTCCAGCATCCCGGAGCATCTGCTCATCTCTCCACGGGGAAGCAGGCATGAGTCCATGGTGCCTCGCGAGCTCTGCCACGGCCAATGCCACAGTATCAATTTATATCATTTTAACTTTTCCCATGCAGCACCAGGTGCTCAATTAGGAGACAGGCCCAGGGCCAACAGCAAGCCAAAGCTATTCAATAAATCAATCTCCATTAGGGGCCTGGTGGCCCCGTCTAGAGCTGCTCTGTGCCATGTCTTCCTCAGGCCGAAAGGGCATTTCTGAACCGAGCTGTCATGCAAGATAAAGGGGATGAGAGAAAAATCCCGAAAAAAAAAAGTTGAAAAAAATATTTCTATTTTAACAAAATTAATATTGAATCAAGAAGAAAGTTCTTTATAAAAAAAGAAGATGAGGAAGTAACGCTAGTCGGGCTATTTATAGTGAGTTTGGAATAATTCAATTGGCTTACTAATGGGTACAGATGAGAGACCAGCCGCAATCAATCATATCACATGCTCCTCTCAAAATTAGTTTGTGAAACTTCACAAAATGTAAAGATAAAAACAGTAAGTAATTAAACATAGGCAATAGGTAGTTAGTAAGGGTGTAACGATACGCGTATTCGTATCGAACCGTTCGGTACGAGGCTTTCGGTTCGGTACGCATACAAACCGAACGATTCAGACTAATATCTAAAAAGATACAAGAGAATAAGTCCCAAATGACGTGACAGGCAACACCTGCCTTCCCCGCCCACCTCCAAACGCTACTCTAGTCAGGCACACACTGCACTCAGTGTCGGAGTAAGCTACTGGCGCTCAAACCGAAAGTTATGCCGCTTTTAATCCAAAAAAGCCGGCGGAGCTGGGTGTTGAGATGATGCGGGGTTTGTCGCGGACAAAAGCGAAGGCCGAGGGGCGCTGAGATGATGCAGGGTTTGTTGCGGACGAAAGGGTGGAAACGCGCCGCGGACTGACTGCACTACAGCTAAAGGGCTAGTAACATTCATGTAATCCTCCTATAACCAACAGCGGGTCTGGCGTTTGGGAGCACTTTGGTTTCCCTGTAGACCTTAATGCTTAATCGGTAGTGGAAATTTCGGGTTTTAAGAAAATGTTACATGTAATAGAGCCTCGTTTCATTATTCCTTCATAAGCCCATTGCCCAGTTGACGGTCAAATCAAGCAGATCTCGGTTTTATCCACATGTGCTGCCGTTAATCCGCGAGTCAGGCAATCAAAAAATAGGTCGCATGATATTTAAGTATAAGTGGGTCACGCGTGGGTAAGATCAATTATTGGTGATGCAAACTTTAACTATTTACTCTAAAATATTAAGGTGTTTTAAGCAATCTTGACAGATTGGCACAAATATGCTTTCATTTAAAAAATCGCTCCTCACGGCTATATGCGGTGAACATCTCCGTTCTCACAGGTTTCTCAGTTTTCTCATCATCAATCACTTTCAGTCTGGGAACATGTTCAGTGCTGCGAATTTTGTTAAGCCTGTTCTGCAACATTGTGGTCAAATTATTTGATTTAATAGAGGATATCGTGTATTGAGGAGGATATAGGCAAAGATATTGCAGAGAGCTGAGACATATGACGACTTTAAAGATGATATTTAGCTTGTTTCGCATTAATGTAGATATATTACATGTTTTAATTACATTATTTAATAAAATAAATAGCATTATTATTTTTAATCATCATCATTAATAATAAATAGGCTAAACTAAAAATAATTTGACAGCTTCAGCTGTTCACATCACCGGCACTTTCGGACTTCAGCACCACGTGTCTTTAGCATGAATTGAAATAGACTTTTCCTCCTAAAGGAAAAAATACAATAATTTTAAAATTGCAATGCGATTATAGTCATGTATTTGCAATTTCACATAAATCAGCATGCGAAAATTTAATTGTTTCTATTGCGCTCTCTCTCTTTCTCTCTCTCAGCAGCAGTTCACGCTCGCTGGCACTACCATACACAGCCACATCTCGTAGCACATTAATTTGCAACTTTGTTGCATAAAAAATAAGCTAAATAACAAAATTTAATTAACAAACAAATTAAATAAAATTATTTGTAAAAATGAAACTACAGAAAAAAGAAAATGAAAAGAACTGAAACCAGCTCAAATGTTCTGTTCTGAATAACAGGTGTTGCGATCAAATTAATTCGATGGAATAATTAACACAGACAGGCGCATTTTTCAGAAAATAGCCTATTTAATTTTATTTAAAAATATGTTAGGCCTATATTTATTATATATATATATATTTTAAAATAGCCTATATTTATTTACCATTCATTTTGGCTTTAACGAATTATTGAACAGATTATTAATAACTTATCAAAAAAACATTTACTGAGCTCAGTGTCGGCCGTCACCGGATAAAGTCCAATCTTTCTTTAATTTTTTGGACTTTTGTTTGAAAGCTTAGTGGCATTGTAGAGGTCCAATTTACTGTTGTTTGATTTAAATTATAGCCTATATATGCGCCAATAAACAAGTCAAAGGAATGAGTGAATTAATAAAATGATTCTTAAATGTCGATATTGTTTTTACTCAAAAACAAAAATAACAAATGTTTTATAAAAATAAAAGGAGCAATTTTCATAATTTATACGATTCAGTTAAATATAAGTTGGACATTTATGGGGCCATGTAACATGTTTTTGTGTTTGTTTTTTTGTTCTCGGTGATCTTTAATATATACTGGGTAGCTACGCAAAATATTTTCTAAAATGTCAAGCAGGAATTTGTCAATAGCTTTAATTATGAAGACAAAAAAATATTAAAAATAACAAAAATAAAATGATAAAAAATACAAAGATAAAAAGAGCAGCATTTTGCTAAATATAATAGTCCTTTATATGCTTTAAATCCTGCTATGTGTTGTTTCATATTCGTTTTTATTTCACTTGCTGCATTAGTTATTTAATGTTTGAATGCTGAAAGAAATAACAGCCGTCGTTTAAATCATTATTTTACCATTAAAATGTAGTATATTTTATATTATTATCAACTTTTGATATAAAACCGCTGTGTAATTTAATTGATTGTTAAAAATGAAATAATTGTATGGCATAACAGTGTTTAGTTGCTTTCGCTTTCGTTCTTCACGGAAGCTGTAACAGAAGCGTGTGCCGCATTCACATCTGATGTATAGGTTACTCAGCCTGTAGCCTAGTTTGGGATTTTTTCGTTGTGACGATTAAGCAAGGATCATAATGCATTGCATATTCGGCTCATTTTTCAGTAGCCTCAACACAGGCTGGTAGCCTAGACTTAAACGGATCTTTTATAAGAATGAGCGATTAATAGATTAATTGATCGTTAATTTAAATGATCATTGATCACAGGATTTTGTAGAAACTGACATCCCTAGTTCAAAGTAAAAAAAAAGAGAGAGAACATGCTTTTATTATGTTAGTTTTCATACAATAAAAAGATTTCAATCAGAGAAATCCTCTGGCTTTTTTTTTTTTTTTTTTTTTTTTTTTGCTGTATCGAAAACATACCGAACCGTGACACCACTGTGTCGTATCGAACCGAACCGTGATTTTTGTGAACCGTTACACCCCTAGTAGTTAGTAATTTCATATATTGTAACCACAATTTGTTATAGAATTATAAAGATAAGCATGCTTATATAAACACTATAAATGAGGAGGACTTCTCTCCTACTGAATCCCAATTTGAATGCCAATTCATCCTACCTTGTCAGATTGTCCTATCTCCCATTCAAAAAATAGATAGCACATTTTGATGACACAATATGCTACCCATCAGATTTTGCTACCAGTGTAAATTTTAATGTGGAGCAGTGAGATATGAAGCTCTAATATCGCCCTAACCTACCTAATCCCTAACCCCAACCTCAAAACCATTCAAATACTGTGTGGGTAGCATAATCTGATGGGTAGATTAAAATGTCAGGACACTGGGTCTGAATGCAGATAATGTGGATAGCAGTGCAGCAGGTCTCTTTCCCTATCTATTTCAACCGGTAATCTGGATGATTTTAAACATGTGTGAACACAACAGCAAGGATAGGCGATGTGTCTGAATGGTAACAAACTCAACTGATAAAAGACAAAGTCTGCCATTCTCCAATTCTCGTACAGCTCTCCCGACAAAAATACTTGCTGCACACAAACAGGTTGGATGTATTGGTGGCCCTGACAGCATCGCGGACAAAGCCATGCAACAAACTCTGTGAATCATGGAAACAAACACATACAAGTCTTCATGAACGGCTAAATAATGTGTGTCATGCGCTGTCTCACGGGTTGGCATGTCTGTGGTCTGTCCATATTAGTCTGTCATCAGAAAACACGTGCAGTCAGGAATAATTTAGAAGCAGGGTCTTCTCATAGGAAGGAAAATATGAATAATAATGAGAAACAGACACGTCATCACTCCACTAGCAGACGCGAGCTACGTCACAGATTTTGATCCCACCCCAATAATTCTTTTAAACCCGGAAGTTGAAAATACCTGACAAATGATCCATTTTTCCCCAGAACTAATGCTAACAGGTGCTAGCATTGTCTTAAATGATGCTCATTCTGTTAAAGTCTCAAAAAAAGTACTCCAGGGTGTCTTGAACCTTTAAAAAGTTTATGTTCATATTAAGAATCATGTAATTTTTCAAGTAACTTCAACTTACATTAATCTCACTTTAGACTCTTGTATAATTTATTAATCTTGTATTAATCTATTTTAATATGTAAACGTGTTTATTTTTTTTTTATTAAAATGAATTATTACAGTAGTATGAAAACAAATACAAATATGTTTATGCATCAATACTTATTTTACATATTTTATTATTTCACATGATTCTTCATAAATTGTTATGGCAAATTTAGTGTTTAAGTAACATTGATTGATTGATTGATTGATTGATTGATTGATTGATTGATTGATTGATTGACTGATTGATTGATTGACAACAGAAATGAAAATATTTTGCAACAATATAATAAGTGTACAGATATTTTGACCAATATATAATCAATGCATACTATCTGTATAATTAAACTACTTTGAAAACATTTTCGACTTCATCGTCCAGAGGAGAAAAAGTGAAAAGAAGGGGCAAAAGTAGTACAAAACTAAATTTATGACCTTTTAAAGCCCTCTGCGCAAGAATGCCGTGATTTACTTTTGGCGCTACTGTTTGCTCAGGGTCAAGGAACAGGACCAATAAATTCTGAGCAACGTGGGGCTAAACTATTCATTTTGACTGAAACATTAATAAAACACTACGACTGAGCTGCATGAAGCTAAAGGTTACAGAAAGACTGGGTTTATTCATAAGTGACCCACATATGCTCCCATAAAAGGCATCAAAAGTCTCATTGTCCCTTCTGACATGGGTATGGCTTTTTATAGGCTCGCGCTGACAGACTCAGACACGCTCTTTCCAGTCCAACTTCCTAGACCATTAGTAATTGAAACCAGCACCGCTATAAGACATCACATTGAGTCCAGCTTTATATTTTATCATTTCGCTGCACTGCACCTACCAGAAAAAGCTGGATTTCATTGGTAATTGTACCTGACAATACAGGATTGTTCATTTGAAACTCTTCACAATTTACCTAATGGAAGTCAGCTGCCGGCGTTTCCTGTCGAAAACGATCTCAATGTTGTTCCACCCGGACCTCGTCCAAGTAAAACAGACTGACCTGTCAGTTCGGGAAAGATGGAAAGGGAAGAATTCAGGCAGGCGGGGGAGGATGAAGGGAAGGGAGGACTGCTACATTTATTTTAACTCGGGAAATTTCTCTACTGTTATTCTACACTTTTAACTCTGCTGTGCAGACTAAATACTCTGGAATGTGGGCGACATATTTTGGCATCTCGGACCAACAGCGCAGCTTCGGTTTACAGACATAAATGGCCATGAAATAGGGTGAGAGCAGGGGTAAAATTAAACTATACAATTCATCTAAATCGAAGGACATGTGATGCTTTGGCTTAGGGGGAAAAAAAAAGTTGAAATCTTCCAGTGATATTTCGGGAAGGAAATTGCGGAGTTGCATACTGTATTTAAAGTCTGATTCTTTGTGTGTTTTCAAGTCAGCTCTACATTGATATTTGTCTTTGCATCATTGCAATTAATGACCCTTCATAATGTAGAATAGTTTTTATTTTTATGTCTACGAGGTACACAGAGAGGCTTCGAGTAGTATTTAACCATCATAATGCATATGGGTCAAATTTCCCTTCACATTTTGGCATCTCAGACCAGCAGCACAGCTTCAGTTTACAGACATAAATGGGCATGAAATGGAGTGAGAGCAGGGGTAAAATTAATTTGTCTGAATTGAAGGACATGTGATGTTTTGGCTTAGAGAAATATTAATATAAACATGTGATATTTCAGGGGGGATATTCAATTTGTCCTACTGTATGAACTTAAGTTTGACTTTTAATTGCGGAGTTGCATATTTAAAGTTTAATACGCATGTACTTACAGTAGTAATTACATTTTATTCTGCATAATTACAGCGCATGCAGCAAACTCTAAAACTAACTGCCATTCTAACCCTAACCATATAGTAAATACATGTAATTATTTAAAATGACTCTAGTTACAGGAGTAGTTAAACTCTAACAAGGAAACCTTAAAATAAAGTGTAACCAAATCACCTAAAAATACAGTAAAGCATAACCTTCAACCTATGTTAACCTTTAAAATATGTTTAGGTCAATTTTTCATATTTTAATTTCCCAATTTATATATTTATTATATTCCCTCCCTAAACTAGAACACAATTTTTCCCCTTGTGTGACACACTTTTGGTACTGGTATTGTACATAAATGACTGTAAATGATATGAACGTAGTATCCATGATGTCACCCATAGGTTTCTGAGGAGCTACAGGTAGGCATGGCCAACCATCGCCATCGCCAACCATCGCCATTGCCATTTTTCGCCATTTTGTCATCGCATGACCGAGGGTAACCAAAAAAGAGCAAAGAGGTGGAGCGTGAGTGGAGCTACAAATGCCTGCTAGCATTTGGTTAGGCAGGCTTTTCTTTAGGAGTAACGTTGAATACATTACCTGTGATATTACTTTGTTTGTGTTCTGACCACATGTGCTTGTTTGTATACTATATCAATAAAATGTTTAGTCTTTTAAAAAACACTGTTGTTATACTTTGAGCCACTAAACATTGTTCTTTTGACCTTTTTCTACAGGAGGAAAATGCTAATTACTTCCAAATACTTAAAATATAGTCAGTGTTAGTAAATGCGAAGCTATTTATGAAATCCAGGCATAATACTGTATGGCAGTGTTTCAGATGACTGTTTAATAGCCTACAGGTAATTAATCTGTCAGATTCTGAAGTGCATTCAAGTTCTAATGATAAATGATCTTAAATAAAACATACATTTATAGATATTTCACTCACCTGGGAAATGGAGGCCACTTAATGGTTTGTGAGCACAATTTAGTGCACACAGCATGCCATATCGTCT